>PVIJ01002327.1:0-164221 GCA_004024925.1 Scalopus aquaticus
GCAGGTGGCTGTGTGTTGCCTCTGGCAGCTGTAGCTTCGTGTCCCGCCAGGAATCTCCAGCTGTTCCAAGCTCTGCCGTGGATTTGCAGACCCTATCGCCTCTCATGCACCTGGGAGGCTGCGGGAGCTTGGCATGCGTGGCTGGGGGGCGGCAGCAGTTGCGCGAGCTGCTGGAGGGCCGTGGCAGCACGGGGGTGTGCACCTGGAGGTCGGCAGCTGGGCGCGCACTGCTGGAGGGTGGAGGCGTGTGGAGGCATGCTTGGCTGGAGGGCGTTGGCGGCGACAGCACGGGGCGCGCCCGCACTTGTGGTGCGGGGGTGCAGTGGCACGCGCACGACTGGAGGTCGGCGCAGGGTGGGCGCGCTGCTGACTGCAGCGGCAAGGTGCGCGCGCCTAGAGGGACCGGAGGCTGGGGGCGTGGACCGGAGGGTGGGGGCGTGGCGGCGTCAGGTGAGCGAGGGGCTGGAGGGCTGGGGTGCCTGTGGTGGAAGCAGCTGTGGGGCGGGGATGTAGCTGGAGAGTGGGAGCGAGGCTGTTTGCTCGGCTGGAGGGCAGGGGCGTGGCAGTGCAGTGCGCGCACACCTTGAGGTTGCCCTGACCTAGCTCCCTCTTCCGCGCCGGTCAGAGCGGGGAGTGCCAACCGAGATCGGCCCCTGCTCCGCGCCTCTCTGTGGCCTGGAGGGAAGCTGCGGCAGCCTAGCCCACCGTCTTTATCTGTGGGTTGTGAAGCTGACTGCCCCCCGCAGCGATTCTCTGCAAGCGGCACAATGGAACTGCCTCGGGAGCTCCCGCTCTCTTGCACGGGACAGGACAGAAAGATCCTACGGTGTGAGGCCCAAGTCCTGTTTCTCCCGCACCTGTAGCTGGGAGTTTCTTTCCCCCCCCCACGTTTCCTCCAGTGGTTAGCTACCAGTAGTGTCACTGAAGGGGTGGGTAGACCACTACCCCAGAGTTACATTCCAGAGAGGAGCTAGAGTGCTGGCTCCGTAACAGAGGTGGGGGGAGGGGCCACACCGCGGCTGCCCGGGGCTTTGTCCCGTGTCCCACCAACATCTCCAGTGCACGCTGCCCTTTCCAGGGCTCTGTTGCTACCTGGAGGGACTGCTGGTGTCAGTCTCTAGTTTTATCTCTCTGCCGTGCCCGGGAAAACGCCTCTGCCCACCTTTTTTTTTTTCCTGGGTTTCCTCAGGTACCTCTCGTCTTGGTCTCCTGGGCCGGTTTTGTGTTGAGGGGAGGGGAGAGGGGATCTGGTGGTTCTTTCTTCTCCTTAGTCAGTCTTTTTAGCTTCTTTCCAAGTTCTACTCACCCATGAGGGTGTTAGATTTATGTAGCGTTTCTGGATCTTCTCTGGGTTTGGCTGGTGTCACTTTATTGGTGGCTTTTCTTTTGGGAGAGTTGATACTAGCGTCCCTTTACCGCCATGTTGATCAAGCTTGAGGAAGTTAATGTGGGATGTTTATAGTTTAGAGTTTGTTAAGGATAATTATTGTGTGTTTACTTTTTGATGTAGACGGTTTTTTATTTCAGGTAAGTGATAAACACTGGAGTCAGTGACTCTGTTTACAGCAGTTCTGCTCTGCTGAACTGTGGTGTTCTCTGTGCTCTTGAACTTAGTTAATTTCAGTCAAAACTTTTAGGGAATGGTTTTAGACATGTGTGATTATTCTTTGTTTTAATACCCTGTTCTTATTTTTTATTGAGATCAATGTAAACTAATTTGAAATAATTTATTTGAAGGTAGCTCTTTCATCTCATCTCTAATATGAGTCCTTTTCAGAGAATTTCTCAAATAAATAACTAGTTGAGAAACTGTCCTAAGAATGTGTTTGCTGCTTCCTCTCTTACCTTCTCAGGGCTTCCCTGAGCATGAGGTCATTCCCTAGGAAAGTTTGCATCTTTACTCTGAAAACAAGCATCCTTGCCCTTCTGGGCTGTGACCTACTGATTCCCAAAACTGACCATCTAAGGTCTGCTGTCCTAGGGTTTTGGATTTCATACTGCCTCAGGAGTTGTTGAACTTGGTAAAAAGTGCATGTGCCTCAGCTGCCCCTCATGTTTTATTTCTAAAATCAAGATAGTGAAGAAGCCACATTGGCTCAGATACTTGACGTTATTCAAGGTCATCTTTTTAAAGATCCCATGATATAAAGGCAGAGTACGCTTTTGTAGTAAAAGTGAAGATGAAGACATTGCTCTTTTATGTCATTCCCTCAGTCCCTTTAGAAAGTTCCATGTAAGGGTTTCCCTGGTGGCACAGGAGGTTAAGTCTCACAATATGAAACTGTTGGTAGCCACTGCAGCATGAGTTTGATCCCAGCCAGGGAGCTAACCCACATGGAGCAGCAAACCTCATCTGTCTTGCCCGCTGCTCCCCTCAGCAGTGTATTTCAGTCAATCCACCTGTTCTGCTTCCCATTCTGTCTCTGGTGAATCCTCTTACCCTTTCCCTGCACCTCTAGCCTGCACCCCAGCTTTTGTATGCATAAATAAATAAATAAAATCTTTTTTTTAAAAATAAAAGTAAGTTCCATGCAAGAATTTTATCCCAGGAATTGTTTTCTGGTGGCTCCCCAAAGCCTGCCTTTCATTATTAAGACATTTGTTTCTACTTTTGTCTTTTATTTTCCTATTTTTTGTTTCCAAGCATGATTTACATATGCCCTTTATAAACAATGAGCTCAAAATACATTTCTGGAAAAAAAAATTACTACCTGTTTGTAGCTGAGTAATAACACTCTATTCCAAACTTTTTCCTTAGTTCTGGCTGTGTTTCTCACTGTCCTCTGCTTCTGCCCAGCTGGCTATCTAATTGGTGACTCAAAACAATGCACACAATTTTTAACTTCTTTCTTGAAAGCAGGAACCATAGATGAGGCAGACTTGGAAATGTTTCAGAAGGGAAAGGGGTGTTTGGTGCTGACGCAAATTATGGGATTTATTTATTGAGGCGAGGATACAGTGTGTCTTGTACTTAGGCACCAGGGAGAGCCGGGGGGCCCTTTGTGTAATATGTCCAGATGCTGAAATGTGTGCTGCAGTGCCTTCTCTCCTTCAGGAAATGAGACCACAAACGAGTCTGCGTGTGGTCACGGTGGTTTTGTGGATGTTCACCAAGACCACCGATTGATTCCTTTAGCCCCACACACCCTTACTGAGATTGACTTTTGTTATTGTAAACGTCATTAGTCAACAACTGATGGCTGCTAAAATCAGTGGGTGACAGTTTGTGGAGAGACAGGAGGAGAAGCAGCATTTGCATAATCCCAAACGTACTTGTAAGCCATAAGGAAAAAGATAGTAACTTGTAGGTGAGGAGACCTGGTAGACACATCTGCAATGAGATGAATCAGGTCCATGTCATTGACCTGTGACTTGATGTGCTGACATTACAGTTCTATGTCGTTTTCTTGCCCAAAATGCATTACCCCAGTCCAGTCATGTGAAATCATCAGACAAACCTAAATTGAGTGATTCTCTTAAAAAGTGTTAAGATCATTCAGGACAAGTAAAGACTGAGGAAGTGTCATGGACTGCAGGGTATCAAAGAGAAATAACAACTAAATGCATCACAGGATCCTGACTGGGATTTCAGAATAAAAAAGGACATCATGGAAAAGCTGGTGGAGTTTGAGTCAGATCTTTAGTTAATGGAATTGTACCGGTGATAATTTCCTGGTTCTGATAAGGGTTGTACTGTATGTAGTTAAATAAGGTGTATGTGTGGAGTTAAAGTTGGGGGGGTAACTGGGTTAGATAAATGCAGAAACTCGCTGTACTATTTTTACAGCTTTTCTGTAAGTGGAAAAGTAATCAAGAAAAGTAAACAGGGCCTCCCTGGTGGCGCGGTGGTTAAGCGCTGAGCTGTGGAGCTGTCCCCAGCGGCCGTGCGAGCTCAACGCCCTGCTGGGGAGATTCTCACATGGAGCAGCAGACCTCTCCTGCCTCGCCCACTGCTCCGCTCAGCAGAGTATTTCTGTCGATCTGCCTGTTCTGCTCCTCACTCTGTCTCTTGTGGACCCTCTCGCCTCCCCACACCCCTGGCCTGTACCCCGGCTCGTATGCATAAATAAATAAATCTTTTAAAAAAAGTAAACAGATAAAAACTCTGGGTACACCAGAAAGAAAGAGAAAATTATCGAATGGTTTCACTTATAACAGGAATATAGGGGAGCCAAATAAAAAGAGACATTCAGCAGGGAAGGAGGGGAGGGGAAGGGCTCAAGGGGGGGAAGAGGGGAGCACGGGGGACTATGGTGATGGCTCCACGGGTGAACAGGTGGTGGGTAACTTATGGGGACCACACAATAATGTAAAAGATAGGAATAACAACAACAAAAAAAACCCAATAACTATACGAATTGAATGGAACACTAAACCTAATAAAACAAGAGAGAAAATTGAAAAAAAAAAACAAAACTCTGGATACAGTCAGAGTAACAGCGGCTAAAACTCAAACCACCTTCATGCAAATAGGAATCTCACCCAACTTCCTGTGACCGTGCGCATCAGTGTCTACCATTTTACTGATCACCATTTTTCAAAGAATTTGTTTCATTGTTTTAAGGGATTAAGGGCCTTTTAGATCTGTTATTTCACTGTAAGTTGATAACATAATAAATCCTGTTACCTGTTTTCCAAATACATACCTCATTATAACTTCAGACAACAGTGAGCTGTTTCTCTTGATCATTGAAATTAGGTGCTCAAAAATTTTTTGCTTTATTGTATCAGTTTCTTTCCTGGTCTTCTCATGGAGCCCCTATTCTGTATGGGAAAGTCATTTATCTGAGCTTCAAGGCAGCGAGAGGAGACCTCTTCCTAACTACAGTTGAGTTAAGTCAGGGAGAAGCACCACGGCTTGCAGGGACAGTGAGTCAACAGGTATGTGGGCTGTGCTGAATGCTGGACACACTGCTGAGCCTGGTCCCCCCCAGCTCCACCCCATGAGTTGGGTGACTTCTGCCTGGGCTGAATTTCTGGTTATCTCTAAGGGACTCCTTCCAAATCCTTCAAAAGCATTTTGTATAGAAAGACATCTTTCTTCAATATCCATGGTAGGGAGGTACAAAGATGTTTCAAGTATGTAAGAGTTGAGATAGAGGCAGGTGTGGCATTGTCATTTCTGTCATTTGGATATTGAATCCTTTTTCTTCTGAGCTGGCATTTGAATTAGTATTAACGAGCATTAATAGTAAAGAGTTACATTAAAATGCAACCTTTTCCATAACTTGGCTGTTTTAAATAGTGCTGCAGGGAACATAATAGTGTGCATAGCCCTTCAAATTAGTGTTTTTGTAGTCATTGCATAGATACCTTGAAGTTGAATTGCTGGGTCGTATGGTAGATCTATTTTTAATATTTTGAGAAACCTGCATACCCTTTCCCATAAGGGCTGGACCAATCGACATTCCCACCAGCAGTGTGGAAGGGTTACTTATTCTCGACACCATCCCTGACATTTGTTTCTGGTTTTTTTTATGAGGGCCATTCTCATGGGTGTTAGGTAGTAGCTCATTGTGGTTTTGATTTGCATTTCCCCGATGATAAGCACTTTTTTCATGTGCCTCTTAGCCATCTGTATGTTAGTGATGGGTGTTGTGTGGTAACATACATCTGAAGAGGTGTGAACCTCCAAATCATACTTAGTGTAAAACAATAAACTTTATTTTACCTCAATAAAAATAATACAACTAAAAATAAATAACAATCAGAGGAAAAATTCTGCTTACAAAGATAAGCAATTTTCTAGCCTTTTTAGGGAATTTACCATTGCAGAAGTCCTGATTATAATTGAAAAGTATCTATTTGACAGACCCCATTTAATCTGAAATGGAAAATATTTTGTATATTGTTGATTCGTACAATTGTGTGTACTTAGGAAGCAACAAAACTGAATTTCTTTATAAAAATTTTTCAAGTAAAGGGCAACCTTTCAAAATATTTTTTAGAAAAATATTCTTTAAAGTTATTAACCATTTGCAAACAAATGCATTTTATACTTTAAAATCTTCCTGTTATAGAAGTTATAGTCATTACAGAAATATTACTAACTATAGAGAATCTGTGTGATTAATTATGGTATTATTTCTCTCATCTTTTCCAATGAATGTATATTTCTTTTTTGAGTAAAATAAGGAACATTAAATACAAGTGTATATTTTTCATGGTTCTATAATTTACTCTGCCATCATTTATTTAAAGTTTTCCAACTATTGCAAATTCAAGTTCTTCAGTGTCTAATTATTATAAATAATGCTTATATCAGTGGGGTTTTTTGCTCCCAGTGACCCTTTTGGCAGTTCAGTGAGACTTATGGACGCACAGAAAAACATTTTCAATTGCATAAAATGTAAATATTTAAAATTTTAAAAATGCAGAAGCACATCAAGCTTATTAAGCTTATAAGTACAATTGCAAAAAGTGTTCCAAAATTTCAATATTTATTAATATATATGCTTCTTTCTTAGTGTATTACAAAAAATCTAGCTGCAGATTTGATAACTACCCCAATTTCAAAGTAGTAATGAGCATAATTTGATAAGTCTGCAACAACTGTGATGTGATAGGAAACTATCTATGATGTCTGTCAATGTCAAAGTCACATGTAGAACAAATGTTACTGTAGTTAGTTGCCTACATTTATAATTGATGGAAATACTAAATTTCAGCTAGAAGCTAATCAAAATGAAGATAGAATTTTTTAAATTCAAATTTGGGACTTCTATCCAAAGGTAAGTTAAAAACCCCTGGTCTTAAATGAATGACCTTGTTAAGTAGATTTTGTTCCCCATGTGCCTAATTATTTCCATAAGGTAAATAAATAAAACAGTGTGAACTTTACAGGAACCTTAATTTTTGTTGCCAAATGGTTCTTAAGCAAGTTTAGACCAGGAAGTTGTGACTGGTATGTTCAAGACTGTGTAGTTTAACAATTTCTTGACTACTTTGAATACTTCCAGTTTTTGTTTTTTTGAATATTTTCTATAGATCCCAAACATTTTCGTTTCTTTGATCACTAATGCGATTAAATTTTTAAAAATTTTATTGACTCTTTGTCACAGATTGATAATCGCTAATAAAACTCTCATTTTGATGGTTATTTTTTATTTTCCCTTTATTTCAAATCTTTTTCATTGTGCTTTTTAAAATTTTGATGCAATTTACTAATGTCAATAAAACTTCATATTAAAATGAAGTTTCATTTTATATATAACCTTTCATTGACAGTTTAAGGGGCTATCCAGGACCACTTAGTACATGCTGTTTTCAGCCCCTGAACTTCATGCAATTTTGGCAAGTAGACCACCCTACTTTTTAAGTTACCACAAAAAGAAGAATTGAAACTTCAGAGTACTGTGCACTTTGTAAATGTGGGTAATTACTCTTATGCAACAATAATTATAAGCTTACTGAAGTGCTTTGGGACAGAATTCTGGCACAAGGCCAGGCCTATGTAAACGTCCCCATCCATTACTCTGACCTGCTTTTGATTATGATGCAGTCTCAGGCTGGTTAGTTCTCATGGAACCTCCGCCCTTATAATTAGGATGAGCCCTTTAGGGACCAGAGACTGAGAATCTCTGAGTGGTGCACTTCCCGGAAAAAGTCATTCTTCAAATAGTTGGATGCTGAGTATTTTATTTTATGAGCAGGATAGATCAGCTGCTGCATTTTTTTCCCCTTTTGTTTGATTCTCCTAATTTGTGGATGTGTCCTCTTTCTAACCCAGTTATTTAGTCATATTAAGATGTAATCATTTGCAGAAAAACAGAACTTGTAAACAGCTTGAACCCAGTAACAGAGATAAGCAACTTTACGGATGCATGTGCTATAGTTTATATTCTCTCTAATTCCATGCAATTTCTCTGTCTAATAAAAATACTGAGCAAATGAAAATATTGAGAGTCAAAGTTCATGCCATCAGCTGCACTGACAGTGGCAAACTTGTAACTCAAGTAGACTTATTTTCAGAAACAGTCGTTGAAAATGGTAAAATAAATTTCTCATTAGTAAAATTAGGTTGTCATTGTTCTGTTCTGACCTGCTATGATATGAGGCCCCGGTCTGTTTAGTACTTGTGGTTCCCTTCTGTAGTGACTGAAGATGCCTTTTCTAGAGAAAATGGAAGAGTTTTCCTATTTCTTCCTGCATAGTCAATTAGGGGAGCTAAGATTAGAATGTGAACATTTTTGTAACTTTAACATACATTGCTATAATGCTTCCCAAAACAGTTGGTACCAATTCACAGTGCCACCAGCAGTGTATGGAGAATATACACAGCTCTACCAAGGGCCATTTATCACTTCAGAAACATCGTTACTAATTTTGGTAGGTGTGATATAGTAGCTCAGTTTTATTTACTTTCTATTTCTTTGATTTGTGTTTATCATGTGTATTTTCCTTCTTTAATTCACCAAGTTAACAATTCTGAAGAAATATTTTAAGACATGAATTACAACTTTTAAACATTATTTATAAAAAATAAAAATATTTTTTTTCGTAATTATACACAGCCCAGATTATGCTAGTCTCCTAGGGAAATAAATGTACAACTAAAAAACATTAATTCAAAATTTGATGGCTGGAGCCTGGTAACTCTTGTACTTGCATGTTCCTTTACTCTTTTACCGTTAAAACATCAGGCTTAACTTTTTTTTTGCCTTGTGTGCAAACTGTGCTTTTGTGCAGTTCCTAACCAGGTAGTATGACTGTGCTTGATCTAATTACTTGGAACTTTGAGCTCTTTATTACATTATCTTCCTTAAGATGTGACATTTACATTTATTATTGTGAATCTGTCAACCAAAACCACAGCTGTTCATTGGAATGTTCTAATGATGGCAGAGCTGCTAACTGGCACTCTTGTACTATCCTTCTTAAAACTCAAGAACCAGAACAAATAAGAAAATTTAAGGGTAACCATTGGTTAGGTGTTAACCCTTTGCACTCGAATGGTGCGGCTACTGCGCCTGGGAGGTTTAATGCGTCCACTCCAGTGGCGCCGCTAAGGGGCCAAGCGGTTTGGAAGTCGATATGTTTATTTCCGATGTGTGATAAGATATTCTTACCGCAATTACTTCATGGACCAGGCTCGGCCTGCCTCCTTAGCCAATTCTTAGCTTAGTTAGTCTCAGTTTAGCATTATGATAAGTGTCCTTACAAACCGAGGCTGCATCTTGGGGATTGTTTGACTAAATATCACACAAAAACTAATTACAGAGTGTAATATTTAACAGATTTTGTTGTATTCAATGTAAAAATAAATAAATTGGTGAAATTTTATTATTTGTATACGTTTGTTTGAGTATAACATGATTTCAGAGTACCTGTAAAATGCTTCCCTAATATAGCTGAAATTGTCATGAGTTCCTGGTTCGCCCATGTGAAAAAGGCCTTGAGTGCAAGAGGTTAAATATGAAAAATGTGAAGGCAGGGAAAATTCAACCATGTATCGATAAAGCATTAATATCTCACTTTAAAAACAGTGAAATCTTGGTTCTATAGCACACCAGGGAATAAAACTTTATGTGTAATCTGGCTAGTTAACCTTTTCAGGTGTCAAATTTTGTAACATTTTAAAATTTATTATATGATTTTAGAAACTTTGGGGGAGACTATACACACACACACGTGTATACACACACACAACACACGATGGCTAACAAAAAGAGCTTTGGAATGAGTAGTTAAAATAATGTTTAAATTTTGTTGTATACTAGTGGCTTGAAGTGACTTATTCTTTAAATTATATTGTAAAATAGTGGATAGAGTATCTCACTTTGCTGCCTTGTATCTTTACATTATAGTGATTGCAGTCACGGTTTCTGACTTTCCAGTATGCTGGCACTAAAATGCTGCTATTTTTAGTGGTATAATACCTGTACTTTAATTCCTTCATAGCAGACTTATCCACCCTCCTCAAGTCCCAATTCCTCTTCTCTTCCCCTTTCCTTTCTCCAAATTTCATCATCCTGAATTCTCTCTTCACAGGTTTCCCCGTCTTTCTTTTAATACTCATCATCTGTAGCTTTTCTGTCCTTGCCTTCCTCCTCCTCTGCCTCTCAAAAGGCAAAACTCATTGTGAGTTGGGGTGGAAGAGTTATCTACAGTTGATGGATAGCTCCACTAGCAGAGGATGGGGGAAAGTAGGAAAAATAAAGAACGCTGCAGCAGGTACAGAAGTGCTGCCTGGAGGCTGTGCCAAGGGAGGGGCTGCAGTCCAGTGAGATGGAAGGACCTGGGAGTGGCCATTGGGACCAACCTGAGATTACCCCTCAAAGGCTGTTATTTTAAGAGAAAGGAAATGGAGTCATTTATCTTGAGATCAAAGTTTAAGGACTCACCAATTCAATTTATGATGACTTCTTGAACCCATCTTTTCTTTACCAGTTGTACACTGCATTAAAATTTTGAGTTGAATAAAGTTGTGTTTAATAAAGTTGTGTTTGTGTAAAAATGGTTTTTTCTATGCCTTCCTAATCCTTGGGAACAGAAAGAAATGGACAGTGCACAAAAACAACAAAACTAGAAAACACCAAGCCTTTTACTATAAGATATTTCTTTAGTTGAAAGGTTGTTTGAGCAGGCAGTCTGATCCTGGTAGTGGGTAGCACAGGAATCCAAACTAGAACCTCCATCTATACCAACCAAACTCCAGTAGATGAAGATCAAGTGGAAATGCTTGCTTGCAAATAATAGTGCTCTTTTTCAATTTAAAAAGATAGATGTTCTGCACACACAAGTTTAAAAAAAGCTTCATAGAGTTATCAAGCCAGAGATGTATTTGTTTGAAGATAGAGTCTGAAGAAAGTATTTGAAGTTACTTTATAATTATCCCATCTACATTCCCCAAACTCAGAAATGTATTTCTTCAGCAGCTGGGGAAATAATGCAAAAATATAGTCAGGGGTTGATGATGATACACAAAAAATGTTTAAATATGTATTTTTTTAAGTTTTAACTAGCATTCTTCATTTTTATTTAGGACTTATTTTACTTTTAGGATAACACTGCATTTTTATTTTATTTATCAATTTATACTAAAATTTTTAGTATTTTTATTTTTGTAAATGTATACTTTTGTGTTCAAGTATTTCTAAATATTTGCATATGAAATACATAAACTCTTTGGTTTCACTAATTTGTATTTTTGTGTATTTTCTTTTTAATACACTTAGTAGATGTATTAATATACAACATAGACACTTTCATTTTCTCTGGTAGTCAGCCACTCAGAGGAGGTCAAAGTCACATTACAGGGGAGAGTTGAGGGATGAGATGACTTTATCGCATCAAGAAGAGGGTGGGAAAATAGAGTTCTTCAGATGAGAAAGGGCACCCCAAGTTTGAGCAGCTAAAAGTTCAGAAGAGTATAGTTTACTAAGATGAGGGAAAGAACTGAGTTGAGACTGGGGTACAAGGGTGCTAGCGTGCTGTGAGGAACTTTGTGAAGCCAGGACAACTTTCCACAGGCCCGTGGGAAGCCAGCGAAGGATTTTAAGCTTGATAATGGTGATGAGATTTAAAGGGTCACCCGATTCTGATTCCTGTGTGAAAGGAGTGGATGAAAACTAACCAGTTAGAACTTACAAGCAAGTGATGTGCAGGCAGAACATTGACAAGGGGAGAAAGTAAAAGTAGATTTAAGGAATGGCATTGGGTCTGGCTCAAGTACGAGGTGAATGTGGCGGCAGTCACTGAAAGCAGGAAAGCTGAATAGATTTAATAAAAGTGATGGGTTTGCTTTTCTGATACACACAGAACAAAAAATTGAGTTTCATTATATGTAGTTCTAGGACTTGGGGAAGTCTGAAGTAGACACATACTTTCAAGAGTCATCAAGGTTGAGATAGTAGTTGAAGTCTAGAAAGTGGATGGATTATTGGAGATGGGAGGAGGATGGGAAACTACAACAGCCAGAGTAGTAGAAGGAAAAGCGGGGTGGGGGTGGGGGGGAAATGGTGTCATAGAAACCCGAAAGTAAAAGTGTTTCTAGAAAAAAATGAAACAACTGTGCCAACTGCTGTGGGAGTTGGAATAAGATTAGGTCCAAAAGTATCTATTTAACTTTCAGGCTCATTGGTGACCCATGCACCGGAGCTCAGATGATAGTAATTCCAAGGTGAACAATTAGGCAGATCTTTCAAGAAGTTTCCAGGAGTTAAACATAACTTATATTTAAAGATGGAGACTTGAATCTGATTAAATAATGAAGGGAATGAGCAAATAGAGAGGAAGACATTAAAGATGAAGAGAAGGGCAAGCAAGACATAGAGTCCCTGCAATTGTGGAGTAGGCAGAGGCAGGATTTAGGGAGTGATTGGGTTTGGGCTGTAAAGAAAAGGAGGCAAAAGTGTGGATACAGGTAAGTTTGTGATTATGATAGTGAAAAATAAAGGTGTGTCTTTGGATTGGTTGCTTTGTGATATAGACAACATTATTATTTACTGAGATTGAGGAGGAGATAATTGGCGGGGAGGGGGGGTGTTGGTTGAAGCTAGAATAGAGAATGTGTGAATGAATACTGTTCTGGAAAAGAGGGGAGAGAGCTGATCACCAACAGCTTGAACAAGACTTGAGGTTACTAATGGTGATTGCAGCCCTTTATCTTTGTGATTTCCCAGCAGCAGAGCGCAGCAGTCTCACCTGCCCTTCCAGAGCTGGTGGGGTGTGTTAGAGTTTCTAGAATTGGGTGTCAGTTGATTCCATGAAGTGCAAGGAACAGCATATGGTGGCCGTGACACACACTCACCTTTGACACCTCCACTGTCATTCTGTGCTGCAGTATGAAACTATCCTTTGAAGCTTTGGAAGTGTGTTGAGCTCTCTGCTGCTTCAGTAAATGGCCCCAGACTGCTGTCTTGTTTTCTTTAAGTTCTTGTCCGCTTTTTTATACGATTTCTGTCTCCTCCCTTTTGTTTCCTTCCCCGTCGTCAGTCGTTCTATCACTTTGCTGTCTGCATGCAAGTCTGTATCAGCCCTACACTCTGGACTTTGTCAGCATCTGGAATTATCACGCCTCTGAAATAAAGCAGTGGGCTTGAAGACCAGACAACCAAGCTTATTAAAATTATGTGCAAAGTAAGAGTAAAAAACCTCTGAGTGTGATTCTCACGTGCTGTGCTTTGAGGGTGTACATGAATGTTTGTACATAAATCTTGTGACATGTATTGGATTGTTTCTCAGTTGTCCATCTCTGAGATGTTTGCTGCCTGTATTCCCATTGTGTTTTTCTTATTTTGAATTTCCATGGGTTATGATATCTAGAGGATTCTCAGAATTTATAATTGTATCTTTTCTAATTGTCCTTGAGTAATTGTAAAATACATTTGTACACATAATTTAGCTATATGATTTGACAATTTATGCTGTTATTTCTTAACATTCTCATGGATTTTCAAATATATATTTTGTATGGGAATAACATGGATTTTCAAGTACCGATGTATTTTGTATGAGATTAATGTGCCATGTCACAACTCATTTCTCCATGTCACATGTAAACAAAGTAAGACAATATGAAGTATTTTAGAGGTTTAAAAAGAAAGTTATTGACTCTTAACTTTTCATATATTTCGTGTTTTATGAACTTCCTCATCTGTGAACATTTCATGTATGTATCAAAATTTTAATCTTTTCAAGAAATGTATACTTAGGTGTACAGTAAATGTCCCTTTCTTTTATTTTCTGTAGATCAGTTTTGGTTCTGACTTTCCTTCTTGTGAGGAGAATTCAGCACCAGTCATTTGGAGACTTCCCCCAATGCTTCAGCTGCTTCTTGAGCAGTACCAGGACGCTGAGGAGAGGCCCCAGCCCCTGCTGGTCACTTAGGAGAGAGGTGGCTTTGCTGGGTGCCTTCTGCGCTACCTGCCTGGGGACCCCTAGTGAAGCCCAGAGCCCTGGGTCTAGGCTTCTGCCCCTGGGGCCCCTAGAAGCTCTTTCTCTGAAGTCTTGCTCCATCTCATTGAGTCTCCATGGGAGCAGAATGCTGCTCTGTGACTCACGGACCCCCTTCCTCTCCACAGTCCAGGGAAATTTTCTTTAATCTCGGTGAAATCCCGCTCTCCTCAAACTGCTCTCAATAGATTTAGGGTTTTATTGTGTTTTTTTTCCCCCTTAAACTAAAGAAGCCCTAACTCAAACCTTCCCTGAGTCAGGGAAACACATACAATGTAGCCTACTTAAATGGTAGATAGGGGAGAAAACACATATTTCGTTTTTAAAAAATAGTAGAATGGTAAGTTACAGGGTAGTGAAAAACTCAGCAGACACCTCTGCTCAGTGTCACCGCCTCTGAAACTCAACCTGTGTAGTTAGGTCTTTGTTTTTGTGACTCATTGAAGGATATTAATATTTGTTCAGTGATTTGCATTTTATTGACATAGAATAATTTCTGAGAGTTTGAAATCTAAAACAGAATATAACATCCTAACTTCATTTTGTCTTATTTTACCTAAGAGCACTGGAACTATTTTGGGGCTGATGAGAATCTTGGTCCGGTGGCTGTGAGCATTCGGAGGGAAAAACCAGAAGAAATGAAAGAAAATGTATCTCCATACAACTACCGAATAATTTTTAGAACTAGTGAGGTAAGTTGCCAATGAGAAAGACTTAAGGCTTAATTGACCTGAGGAAAAAAGAGAGTAGTAGCAGGAGTAAAGGAGTTAAATGTGATCACACGTGGTTACAAAAGGCCACTTTTATTCATTCTGGTGATGGTGGGGTAGAAGTGATGGCTAGATCTGGAGCCTTCTGCCCAGCTCACTCTGCTTAGATGCAATAAATGAATGGGAGAATTGATTCAGAGCAAGGTGTGTCCCTTACGAGTGTCCCAAGGACATTGGCGTCCCAGACTCCCAAGTGGGGTATTGCACGTCCTGCTCAGACAGCCGGAAAGCCCCGTCTGGCTTGGGGGCCAGAGTGTATATATGAGAGAGGGTCACGCAGGACTCGACTCATTCTTCCACACTAGTGCTCTTGACCTCTCTTGACCCAAGAAGAGGAGAGAGACTCTCCTCTTCTTTGTCTTTCATTTCGCTGTCTGGAAGACCTATTCTCTGCGGCCTGGAAAGCAGACTGTTTGAATCAATGACTGTGTAATTGTGGATGAATCAGGCCCCTGGAGCGCTTTAGAAATCAACAAACACAAAATGTGTGCTCTAAATGAAATTCCAGTTACAGAAACAAAAAAGGAAAAATAAAATAACCAATAAAGCATTTCTTAAAAAATTCACTGGGGAAGGCTTTGGGGGTGATCACGAGGCGGCGCAGTGCACACAGGTATTGGGGCGCGCTGCTGTAAGCCCAGAACGTCATCTGATTCACCAGTGCTGCCTCCATAAAAATTTATTAAAAAAAAAAAAAAAACAGCCACCCATAAACATTTGGGACAGTGAGATTTGTTTTCTCTTTAAGCATATGCGAGGATGTGCCAGTTATCAGTTTGCTGCCTCTCAGCACTTCATTCACTTTAGGGCTGTGGTTGTGCATTAATTCCTAATCTCCCCTCTTAGCATCTAGATAATACAGGTTTTGAAACTAGTTTAAATAGGGTATTTGGCTTTATTTTCTCAATTGACTACAAGACAAGTTTCCAGGGTTGGCTTCATTTAGTAATTGTTCCTATGCTTGTGCTCTGGGGAAATTAAAAATAGGATTTTTAATGGCAAGACTTTAATATCTAATGTGTTTTATGGAGTGGCCAGAAAGAAATGAAGAACCGATGTGCTCTAGTGTACTTTTTCTCCGTGCCAGAAGTAGCTGTTAACCCGTGAAAATTCTTTTGCTGCCCATGGGAAGCACAGAGAGAACACTTGCTTTTGAAGCTGGACATGGGCAGTTGCTCAAGCTGGCTATCAGCTCCCAGCACACCTCCCTCAGCCTCAGTTAAGCCTCCCAAGTGCCTCTGTCCTCTTGTTCTTACCTCCCCTCCAAGGTCATTCTGATTTACCCCACCTTGATACTCTCCCTGTTCTGTTTTTCTATTTAAATTCTTCCTCTTGCCATTAGCATCTCATCCTCCATGCCAGACTGAAAATGTCTAAATCAGTACTTCTTTCCCAGGTCCTGTCACTAGTTTCCATGCTTGTCCTCTTCCACTTGCAGTCACGCAACATCCGGTCCTCACCTCTTTCTCCCCAACATGACTCCTGTCCTAAGTGTACTTGACCTTTCCGTGCTGGTTGGTGGGGAGCTACTCTTCCACACCTCTGCTCTCTCCCCTCTCACTAGCTGGCCTAAAATGCCCTCCCTGAATCTTCAGCCAGTCCTCCAGTCCTTGTCGTTCAGACCCCGTCTGCTAACCCATTTCGGCGAGTTAGAGCCTTTGGGTTCGTGTACTTAGGCTTTGAAATGTCCAAGTCAAAAATTGTCCATGTCAGAAAGAAGGCATTCCCACTTGTTTCACTGTTTAAATTAATGCTTAGCTGATGACTTCTCTCATTATAATTGTTCAGGCAGAAACCGAGTATCTTTTACTGGTTTGCCATCTGCTAGTTGAAGGGGTGGTGTTCATCTACTTCGCCCACTGGTCTCCTGAAACCCTCACTTGGTCTTTTGGGGCCCTTTCTGGCCACCTTCTGGCCACCTGTGCCTCAGGGCTGGTGTCCTCCCTAGTCCTCCGTAGTGCACGTGCTTCCCCAGGCATCTTCTTGGCTGCAGTTCTCTCTTTTCCTTCTGACTCATTCATAAATCACAGGGGCCTTCCTTGGCCAATGAATCCAGAATTCTCACTCCCTCAAGTCCCCATTTCATAGCCAATTCCAGACTTAATTTCTTTTGACAATCACTTAGCACATTCTTGAATATTATACATATTCATTTTGTTGGTTTTGTCCCCCCCACCCCCAATCAAGCCCCATGGGATGGGAAATTTTATCTGAGTTGCTGATTACTACACGCCTCAAGCCAAAAGTAGTACTTTCCCGCCTCCTGTGTGTCTTTGCTTCCTCTTCCTCCCTCCCTCCCTCCCTTCCTGCCTCTGATGTCTGTTTAATTAATTGCCACTAGCTTTTGTATATTTTTTCTTCTTAATAAAAATATTACATACATATGATTTATTGTAATATCTTTATGCTGCTTTGCATAGAAATAAACTAGCAAAAACCTTGATAGCATCTCCAAATGCTGATGTCGGTCCGTCGCTCCTGCACTTGGTGAGCAGACACTGGGCCCTTCTCACTGCGGCCAGTTCACTACGTGTGTGGTTGTGGACAGTTTCATTCTTATGCCTTCGGAAGGACATCTCATGCTACTAATTTCTCATGTTTATTAACTTATCAAGAAAAAAGAAAATAATGGTCACCGCAGTGACATTCTCATTGTTTCAGTGACTGGCATCAAGGTAACAGAGATACAGCTTATTGTCAATACATGGAATTATTGCCAAAACAGAAATCACTAAGGGCATCTATATGTGAGCATGGCAGTTGTGTATGAACAAGATCTTAGGCTGCGTGAGTGCTTTGCTGCATAGGGCACAGGGGACCATGAGGGTGCCCTCCTAGTTTCTGGGAGTACCACCAGAAATGCCAGTGATACCAGGAATTCCGTAATAAAAACTGGCCATTCTTTTCCTCCCCTGCCACGGCTGTCGGGAAGTGAGCTGCCATCTCTCTGAGGCACTGAAGATACTCTCAGCCTTTGGAGCTTCTTACCCTGGGGTGGGGGGAGGTACTATCTTTTACACTAATGTTTATTTGAAAGTAAGTTATTCAATATTTATAAGTGAAAGAAAAGATACTTTGACTAAAGTCAGATGAATTGACTGCAAACATCTCAAGTGCCTTTTTCTTGTATTAGGAGTAAGATATCGGTAAGTTTTGCTTTTCCTACCCTCATCTCCTCCATCTGTGGCAAATGTTCTAGATTATACTTCCTCGGTGAAATCGTCCTTTGGTTTCCATTTCTCCTGCTACTCCTCTTCATCAGTTAGTTGATGACTATTGCAGCTGCTTTTTTAACTTTCTGCTCTGCCACAAGTTTCTGCCTCTTGCAGTTCATCTTATTTGTCAACTTAGTTTCCTTAAAAAAATATTGGTCCCAGCAATCAGTAGTGTATTGCGTAGGTGTATAGGGGGCTATTCCATCCAGGTTTGTGTGGGTACGCTGACAGACACATAGTGATAAAACCCCAAAACGTGGTGCATTTCTCAGAGCGTATCCCTGTCATTGAGTGACACATAACTGTACAGATCGTTTTCCCCATACAAACTACTTTGGAGACTCCCCAAAAGCTGGATGGGGTCACAGCCCTGAGTTGGCAGCAGGGTCACCTGCCCTGGGCTTCTTCCCCTCCTTGAAGCTTCACCACCAACCCCTCATTGGTGTTCTCTTCAGCCCCTGCAGAGCTCCCACCTGTTCCTTCTGATCCCCATACCTTTCCTCTCTGGCATTTTCTCTTTGGAGAATTTTTCCTAAATTCCATGCACCTTTTTAGTGCTGCTCCTTCCATGACGGACGTTCCTTAAGCCCTGAGCCACAACTCTTCCCTGTCTGTGCGCTCTCTTAGGATGGAGCTAGTTATGCTTTGCTCAGTAAATATGCCCTTCCCGAATGCAGTGGTGTCCTTTTCCCCTCTCACCCTCTTCCCTGTCCAGTGTACCTTTCTGTTAGCTTTTGCAGCTCTTGTTGCTGTGCCATGTCTTGTCATCTACGTGCTTCATTGAAATTTGTTTCTCGTTTTTTTTTTATTCCCTTTGGTCAGCATACAGTGTTTAAATGATTGTTGTCATGCTTTGCCAGGTGAAGATTTTAGGGAATGCAGATTACTTTTAAACTTTATGCTGGATAACTTTGCTCCAGCAAACCCCATCACCACATAGAGAAAATTTTTCGCTTTTGTTTGTATGTGTATATATATATGTATACATATGTTTGTATGTAATAATAGGGGTGTTGCAAAAGATAAGAGAACATTTAATGTAACTTCAAATGCTCTTGGCTGTGCTGTGGAACCACCACGTTCACTGTCCTACTGTGGCAGCATTTGGGGCTATGAATAGTTTATGCTTCTCAAAAGTATCTCACAAAATTTAAAACTTTGCCTCCCCCCCTTTGTAATTCAAAAAAGTACATCATTTAAATTCTGAGAATATGTATTCTTAGCTGTTTCTCTGGGATATATCATTTTTAATGAGTGTGAGTGTGCTTAGTGGCACTGTATAGCCACTTGGAGCCCTTGGTCTTGAGCTCCTTAGGGAAGAGACTGGCCTGGGTCTTCTCGAAAGTGTTGGCCTCCGGTTGTCCCATGTAAAGTCTTCTGTCACTTTCCTCACCTACTTGAGCAATTAGGAGTCATCCCTGGTGCCCCAAACAGGTCGGCTGTCTGGTTTTCAGTGCATTTATTGTGTCCGCTCACCTGACACCTCCAGAGAGGCTTCACTGGAGCACATGTTCTCTTTCAGCTCATGACACTGAGAGGTTCGGTCCTCGAGGACGCCATTCCCTCAACAGCAAAGCACTCGACTGCCAGAGGGCTGCCCCTGAAGGAGGTGCTGGAGCACGTGGTTCCCGAGCTCAATGTCCACTGCCTGCGGCTGGCCTTCAACACCCCCAAAGTCACAGAGCAGCTCATGAAGCTGGACGAGCAAGGGGTAAGTTGGGCTTTCAGAGAGGAACATTCTGGCTGCTCAGGTTTCCCACAAGACTTCAAGAATAGAGTCCTTAATAATTTTTTTTTTTGCCAAGGAAAACTGCTAGCGTCTATTGTGAAAGATTTTCTCTTTGAAATTACTCATTTTCTCTTGACTCTGAACATTTCTCATCTGAGGAAATTCTCTATGTCAAAATTGATAGATGTGGTACTAAATTATATTCAACTCTTGGGTAATCTTCCATAAATGCAGTGAATTTTACAAGCACTCTAAGAATAACCAGTAGCAGTAGCAGTAGCAGTAAATGCTAAACACTAATGAACATATTTGCCAGGGTCTGTTTTAAGTGCCTTAAATAATGTATCTCATTTAACCTCTCAGCTCTGTGAGAATGGTTACTTAATATCCCCATTTTAGAGATAAGGAGTCTGAGGCATGGGGCACAAGGGGTTAAGTCTCAGCACTATGAAGCTGTCAGCAGCCACTGCAGCACTAGTTTGATCCCTGGCCAGGGAGCTTCCCACAGGGCGCAGCAGACCTCTCCTGTCTCTCCTGCTGCTCCCCTCAGCAGTGTACTTCAGTCAGTCTTCCTGTTCTGCTCCCCACTCTGTCTCTGGTGAATCCTCTCCACACCTCTGGCCTACATTCCAGCTCTTGTATGCATAAATAAATCAATCTTTAAAAAAAAAAAAAAGGAGTCTGAGGCACAGAGACATTTAGTAGTAAGTCCAAGTTCACGTGGTTGGTATGTTCCAGGTTTATATGCCTCTCATATATATTTATGAGAGATACTACGCTGTGTGTGTTTATTGAGGTAGCATTGGTTTATAACACTATGTAAGGTTTAGGTGTATAGGTTCACAGCTCTACAAATGTATGTTATCACACCAGTCACACTACTTAAAAGCTTAAATTTTTAAAGTACAAAATTTTAAAAATCTGACTCCTAATTAGTAACAAAATTACAATGTTCAAAATTTTCTCTCCTCATAGTTCCTATACCTTAATATGGGGACCCTTGTGTCTGGATACAAACGAGTAGCAAGATAATTCAAATAGAGTCAGCAAGAGGGTGGAGAATGAAAAGTTATGGTCCAGAAAATCCGCTAACCATAGAATGTACCTACATTCTGCTTGAAATAACTTGAACTTATTAGCTAGTTTCAATAGATGTTATATTTATATACTCTTATTTTAACTCTTTCTATAAACACTTAAACCCTGTTGCATCCTGGCAGTCAGTGATGATGATTTATCAGAAATTCCTTTAACAGTGCAAGTAGTCGTCATTGAACACTGTTTTGCAAACAACGTGTTTCCTTAAGTAATCAAAAATTCCTGTTTCATTTAAATGAATGAAAATATGTAAACTTAATTCAGCCAATGTGAATATATTTTGAACCAATATTTGAATATAATTTTTTAATCTTTGTTCTCTCTGCCCATTCATTTCGCTTGTTATAAAGTACAACTAGTAACTACTCAATACATATATTTGAAGTAGACTGTGAATGTCCATGTTTATGATACGTAAATATGAGACACCATGAATACTTCAGAAGACAACTGTTGCATAAACTTGTTTTTCAAGAAATTGAACATTTATTCTAATAAAGGAGAAGTGGGAAAATGATTAGGGTCAACTTACTGATTTAGTCCTTTCCATTACCAGGCTTTTCAAGGAGAATGAACATTCTAAATTCTATGTTACACAGATTATTTCATATAAGGGAGGTATTAATTGCCTTTTTTCTCCTTGTTTATTCATACTAAATTCAAAAGAGAGTACCCCAATTGTGTCCACCTTTGTGGGAACTCTGGCACATTTTGTCCCCTTTCTTAGTGATTGCAAAATGTTCGGCCACCCAAGGCTGCTCTGTGACAAGCATCACATGGTCCTGTCAACATAGGAGAGAAGACTGTAATGAGTTTAGCAAAGATCGCTTATTCTGAAATTAGGGTCTTACAAATCTTAAGGAGTATTAATATATTCTTTCCTTTATAAATTACCAATAAATTATAGCTTGGTTAGTTTCTTTAATGCCTTATCTTGGCAAAATTAAAATTGGCAATCTAGGTGACTCTCCCCAGTTTTATTTAGGGAATTTCACAAGAGTATAATGTAGAAGTTTAAAGCCTACTTTAAATCCTTTTTAAGCAGCTCTACATCTGGACCAGAGAGAACACACTTTTGGCTTCTGTCTTTTCCTCTCCATAGCATTCAAACCCAGGATTTTACTGATAAAAAACAAATATCATACATAATTAGGCTGGGAAGTCATTTTATCTGTAGAAAACGGGACTGGAGAGTCATTTTTTAAAACAGGAAATCTCATTTTGAGAAGCTGATTATTTGGTGCCTTTATAAATACAGATTTTTAGAAGGAAATGCTTATCCATGCAGTTGATTGTACATATGAATCATTGCAAAACACTTTTAGTTTCCATCAATGTCATCATTTTTAAAAATTTCATGCTTCGTGTATCCTTATGTTTAAGGAGATTCAAGGTATGATACCAAGAAACTGGAACTCACTAAAAAACTTCCAGGCCTCCTTTACAATTTTATTTAAATGATTCCTTTAATATGTTTTTCTACTTTAAATGGCTCACTTCATTATGCTTGGAAAGAGGAAATGCTCTTTGTTTGGTGTTTTGTGGAATTTTGCTTTTCCGGTATTTGGTGCACTGTTTTCTCATTTCACAAATTTAAACTCAAAGGCTAAAATGAACAGAACAAATTTAAATTACATATATCAATTGTAAAAGAAAGCATTTCACAAACACACAAGGACATTTTTCATTGACTAGATTCTGATGTACGTGGAACCACACTAGGCCTTCTACTTCCTGAAGTTTTAGAAAGTAGATATACGTTTTGTGACCTCTCCAAACTTTGACATTCCTCTTACAAATACATTTCTGGGCCATTTCTATTTACTGTTGTCCACTTCATTATCATGTAAAAGGTTAGTAAGATGAAAGAAACCTGCCAATGATTTCACACTTACAAGAATTTAGAACAGCTTATGTCTCAGATAATTTGCATCAATTCTAGATTTAGTTTATCCATCATATTCCCAGAACTTGATTTATTAAAGGTAATTGAGGACCTCTCTCATGATAGATGTAAATTAGGTAAGTATATACTCATTACTTATTATACTCATATTATACTCATATTATACTATATTATACTCATTACTTTCTTTCTAAGCATCATCTAATTTTGTCCTCCCGGCACCTGGCTTTCGCTTCCTCTTGGTGGCCTGCATTAGGGGTGAAAGGTTGATTGAGACTCACAGGCATTTTCACTGCCATTTTTGCTTAGGAGTCCTGAGCATAGGACACAAATTCACATAATCCTACGTTTCATCTTTAAGACTGCAAGTTTTCATGTACTTTTAAGTATCTTGAATTCTTTTGACCCTGAAATTAGCCTTTGAAATATCAAGAATTTCATTATTTATTCAACTTCTTAACAATATAGCTCATTTAGTCACTTTTAAATTCACCGTATCAAAGTCATTTTTATCAGTCATTTAAAAAATACCTGTATCTCATCTATTCTGTGCAGTAGAGTGAAAGATCATCATGCAAGTATGTGTTTTAAAAAGTTTACATTGCAAAGCTCTTGACACAATGTTGGGTACATAGTCGACATTCAGTAAATACTGGCTATGGCTGAAAATGATAAAAGAATAAGTATTAATAGCCCTTTACATACATTATCTCATTTAGTCTTTATAAACATCCTATGAGAGAGCTCCTATTATAGTTTGTATGATATATTATGCTTTCATAAATAAATATAACTATTTCATATCTAATAAAAGCTGATTGAGTAACCACTCTGCAAATTGTTGAGTACTATAGAGAATAAACAGGCTAGTAAGATGTGGTCTTTACCTATGAAAGGGACAAGGTCATAAATTACTATAATGAAAGGCAGGTTTAATATACTGAGTATAATAAGAGAATTGCAAACACAGAGCAATGGACACAAGCTATTGGAGCCAACTCAGGATTGGTTGATGGATCAGGATGAAGGGACCTTGGAAAGGAAGAGCCTTTCATCAGGCCAGAGAATAAGCAGTGTGGTGGTCTCCACTCAGAGTATTCAGTGTGGTTATGGGGCAGCAAGTAGTCCAGCTGAGCCCAAGTATGAGGCATATGTAAGAGAATATTTTAAAAATATAGTTTTTATTGACTAGTGAGTAAGCCAGGCACTGTGTGCAGCAATTTACATGAATTATTTTAATTAATCCTCAGACTCCTTTGATGTAGGTGCTATTATTGTTCTTGTTTTACAGCAAGAGCACTGAGGCACAAAGAGGCTAAAAAGCTCCTCCCCATGACAATTAGGATCTTAAATAGAGGCACTCAGACTCCAGAGCCCACATTCTCAGACACCATCCTCCTTGTCCCTCCCTGTGAGTGGGAGAAGGAACTGAGAAGATGGCTCCGCTTGATCGCTGAAGGTTTCAGTGCTCAGAATTACGTATAACAGGTTAAGCCCAAATACAGCTGGAGTAGAGCTTAAAGATATTTAAAGTACAATTGCTAGTTTGCAATAAAGAAAATTGGTCAACCTGTTTCTGTTAGGAAATGTTAGGTTTCATGTACACACTCCTGGTTTCACATAAATGATTCTCTCTGCTCCTTTTCCTAGGTTTTATTAAAAATGCAAAAAAATGAAAATATTTCTTGGATTCTCTGGTCTGTACAAAGTCACCCTGCAAGTTTTTTAAGTTAAAGGGGGAAAATGATCATACCTAATGAAGTGTGCAATCTATATCTCAAGGTTAGGTGGAATCGAAGAGGCAGTGTTTATTTGGTAATGAATAGTGATGATGCTTTGATTAAGGACGTGAATGAAGTTCTTTGTTGGTTTAGCTTATTCATTTCCATGTGCATTATTTTATTGAGGATAATGAATTTGACCAGTAGCTTTCTTTTTTGATTCAGAAAATTAGATTTGAAGAATGAGCCACAAGGAAAACGTTTTTTCCAAAATCCGTTTTCCGTAGATGAAGCTTTGATAGAACAATTATCCGTCCTGAAATTTTTTTTTTTTTCTTAGATTACGATATCAGATCATGCATGTTTAAATTTCAGGTAGCTGTCCAAATGGTTTCAGGAAACTCACAGACCCTCATGTATATTAACAGGAAGGAAATCTACATGATGTCCATGAGGTCAGAGAAAGAATAGAGTAGCACTGGTAGCTTTGTCTTGTCTCTTCACAGGTAGTGATTGCTCCGCAGTCTGGCCCATCCAAGCTCTTTGGCCTGGCTGATGTTGGGTCATATGATTGGATGCTGTTCTGGAAAGTGATAGGTTCAGTGATTAACATGCTTGATCTCAGTAACATTTGAAAGACATTGGCTGTGATAGGTCTGTAGTTGCAGTGATGATGAAGCTGAGCCAGAGACTAAGACATGCAATGAGGATTCTTTGGTTCATAATCCAAAAGACAGAGTTACTAACTTAGATACTTACTTCTTACTTACTTTAAATTAGAGATTAAAATTTAAATTCAGCCTTAAAATAAAAAGTTAAAATGGTAGCTTTCCTTCACACCTTACCTGAACTAGCTAATGGCATGAGAAGCTCCAAAAATCAAAGCAATCACATTTACATCAAGGGGCCCCATTTCCACCCTTTCTTATTCCTCTCCTCTCCCTTTCCCATAGTTACCACTTTATGAGTTTCTTAGGTACAGTCACGAGTTGCTGAATGACTGGGATATGTTCTGAGAAATGTGTTATTAGGCATTTGGATTGCATCCTTGTGCCATATCACAGAGTGTAGTAGGTAGAACCTATTGCATCACTAGGCTGTGCAGTGCACCTGTTGAGACCATTGTTCTGTATGTGGTGCATCATTCACTAAATCATTGGTAAGCTGTGTGTGGCTCGATTATTAAGTTTCTTTGCACAGGTTCATCAAATATGCATATGTAGTCTTATTTCCCCCTTCTTCTTATATAAAATATAGCATGCTATAGGCATTTACTTGTTTCATTTAGTGATAGATTTTGAAGAGCTATGTCAGTATAGAGAAAACTTTCCCATTGTTTTTACTACTGTGTAATACTCTATTAAATTGCTATACAACTTCGTCAGTTTCCCTATTGATGGGCACATGGGTTGATTCCAGTTTTTTTGTGTTACAAACAGTGCTACACTGAAGTGCCTTTTCCTGTATAGTTGAAATTCATCTTAATGTCAAATCAAAACAGGTACATTTATTATCAATTTAGCAACCAATACGAAAGTTTGTAATTTGGGGGAGAAATTTCGCATGTATTATTAAACAAGATCATTGTGTGTATGGAATATTTCCTTCACATTATGCCAAAGATAAAAATAGATTAGAATATGTCCATGCACTTACATATAAATGATCTTGACAGGCTCTCTGTTGGTTTTTTTTTTTTTTTTTAATTTTCCCTCCCGGTATCCATATGTCACTTTCTTTTTTTAAAGCAATTGGATTTTTGATAGTAATTTCCAACAAAGAAAAACTAACATATTTTTGCACCCAACACTGTTTGTCATTCTTTTTGGAAGATAGAATAGTGATAATGATAACGCTTTATGAAATAGTTAAGAAAGTCATCTTGTTAATGAAGAATTAACCAGTCACTGCTATCAATATGAATCATGAGGATTGAAAAAAGTGGGTGACCAAGGTCTCCACTTCCAGCAGAGGAGCTTGTCCTACCCCACAACCACAACATTTTATTGGGCAAAGAGTTTTTTAAAAATAAGGTTGGACTTTTGCTTCTGAAAACACAAAGTAGATGTATTTTTTTCCCAGTTCATCCCTTTAAGTACAGCTAACAAGTTTGATCATTGTACAGAAAGCTAACATAACATGAAAGCTGAAGAGTAGGAAGACCTACTGAAGAGTTGGGGACCTTGAGACTTGAGAAGCAGCACAGTCGTGAGTTCCCTGGGTTTATTTTTGCTCTATATCTTGGTTTTGGAGCTGAAGAATTCACCAACCTGGAAATCCCAATGGGTGTAGACAATAAAGTCCTCCCAAAGTCTGTTCTTTGGCCAGAGGACCAAAGAAAAAAAAGTCTTAAAAAGACAGAAAACTTTCAAACAGCACCCTGTCTATTCAACCAAACAATACCCACAGACATAATAATCCAATGATCTCAAAACCCTTCCTTCTCCCAGCCCGGTGCAATCAGAAGAGGTCAAATGGAGAATCAGGACTTTCCACACACCCTCTGAGGTGCCCCCACCCCACAGCATCAGTGAAAGTCGAATGGAGAGCAGTAAGATGGTCCCCTGCCCTCCCAGCCCGGATGGAAGATTCACAGAGCCAGCAGGGGCTGGGACTGCCCCTCCTGCCCAGCAACAAGTAGATGTCCGTCTCCCTTCGGGCCGGTGCAGGGGAGACTGACTGCCAACCCCACTGGCGGTGTGGAGGCAGTGTCCCCAGGCCTGGCGGGGCGATGAAAGAGGAGGCTTGCCAAGACACAGGATTCAAGCAAGATCCAGAGCCTCAAAACGTAATATCCCAAATGCCCCTATCTCAACAGAAAATTACATTTCTTCCAACAACAAGAAAAATCTGAACTTGAAGGAGAAGAGACAGCACATGCCAACACTGTGATGACTCAGTGATCTTAAAGCAGCCTTCACAAACAGTGCTTCAGTGAACAATTACTCTAAGGAATGAAAAAATAGAAAATCTTAGCAAAAAATTAAAAATCTCCGTAAGAGACAAATGTAAATATTGGAACTGAAAAGTACAGTGGCCAAAAGAAATAAAACAAAACAAAACAAAAACAACTTAATAGATGGGCTCAGTAGCAAAATGGAAGTGACAGAGAAAAGACTCAGACGTAAAGTTGGTTTAAAGACGAAAGGCAAATTTCTGCTTCTGGCAAAAGATTAAAGATTGAAAGAATCTGGGTTTATCTTCCCTTCTGAAATAGCAATCAAAAACTGAGCCAGACAATAGAACAGTGGTTTTTCTGACAATGACGTCAGGCAGTGAAGGTCAGCGATGGCCTGGAAACCAATGACATGAACTCGCAGACCCACCAGCTTTCTGCCTTCGCTGCTTCAGTGTCCAGGACGCAGCAGCACAAGGGGAGGCTTTAAGCCCAGGAGTCTCACTGCGTTAAATCTGAGATGTGACACAGGGAGGGAAGGGTGCCAGCATTCACACAGCGGAGGCCTGCTAAGTATGTGCATTCTTTTGAGGAGATACTTGAGTCCAGAGGTAAGAGCCTTCTGAGGTGATTGAGAATTGTTTCTGCTCCTACCGGGCAGCCTGGAACACCTCAGAGTTGGCATGGTGTTGGGTAATGTCTCAGAATGGCTTTGTTTGGCCTTTCTAGTACTGCGGAGTTACCCTCCTGCATCGCTCTGGTCCAACCTAACGGTGTATAAGCAAGAACTGCCAAGGTCAAGCTATTTACAAAAAACTCTATCCCAGGAAAAATCTCAAAAAACACTTTCAGGGTTCATGGTCCACATTTTGAGAACTGCTGTGCAATAAAATACCTCATAGTAACTGTTTAAAATTTGGTAGTTAAATCAGACAGTTGAAAAGGTTTTGAAAGAAGGGTGAGCTCAGCATATTTGTGGCCCGAGGGCTGGAACACTGGGGAAGAAGAGGTGAAAATGCAGACTGTCGAGAGGTCTCTGAAAACTTGGCTCTTCAAGTCTGTTTCTACCTAGCAGACACTGACTTCATCACCCATCTTCCCTGAAACGCAGGCCCTTGTAAGTCAGGTATGTGTTTCTTTGAGTCTGTGTTCAAGTGCCTGCTTTATGAGAGGAAGAGTAATTTGATGGACTCTTGGTTCCTGGCCCACCTCACATTTGGTTGGTGTTGAAAGCTACTTTGTTTTGTGGAGATTCAAGACCTTCCTTTCAAATACGACCTTTGTTGAGTGGGACTGACCATCATTCCACCTTATAATTCAAGCATTGATTGAGCGTTCAGTGCCTCCAGTCAGTGCTCAGTATGAACCGTGATCTGCGAGCGTGGGATTGCACAGCATGGCTATAACGTTATAATCCAAAACCTTGGGTCAACCCAACATGACTTCTGGGTCAGTCTGTGTCACCATCACTCTTGAGCATTATATTTTTATATACATAAACCATACAGATGTATTTACGTGTGTCTAGAAGAAAATGCTATTTTATATCACCTCATAGTAATTAAAAACCTGCAAACCATGTATCTAGCTCTATTTACATTGCTCTTCCTCATGAACTGTTCCTTATTACATTTACATAACTCCTCGACAACTTCTCATCTTTGGCAGTATATGTGGTTGCTAACTAAGGATTTTAGGCATTTGAGTGCAGAGTGCCACCTACCTTGGTTTAATTGCAGTGGAAACCAAGCATACAGTCATATGTAGTGTCACCTTAGAGGATTGAGTGGTGACACTTGACAGAATTTCAAACCAGAGGAAATCTGACTTTCTAACAAGGTTCCTAATCCTTTTATCAAAGAGACCTCCTTTCATGACCAGCAGTAGCCAGTGTGTTCTGTCTGCAGGTGGAGTTAGCTAGAGTCTGAGAAATAAGTCAAAAGAAGGCGCTACATTGTCTCATTGTCCCTGGAGTCTGCATCTCCAGTGGTTTGGGGGAAGTTTCCTTACTCCTCACAGAGAACTTGTGTGTGTGTGTGTGTGTGTGTGTGTGTGTGTGTGTGTGTGTAAATGAATCCTTTTGAATACTGTGTAGTGAAACCTCAGACCTTTATCTAATGATTCCTTTTGAATACTGTGTAGTGAAACCTCAGACCTTTATCTAAGAAGTTTAAAAAGCCGTCGCAAATCCGGTGTCACTGATGCACTGATGCTTTCTATTGAACAAGGCAACTTTTGTTTTACATCCTTGCTAATGTAGAGGCACAGAGGCAACCAGCAACTCCAAGCCCATTCCTTCCTCCAGATTGCCATCTTTCTGATGCCTCTCCCTGCAGGGAGAGAGTAGGGACCTGACTGTTTAAGGACTTCTTTTATAATAGACATAGAACCTACTACCATGTTTTCATTTGTTGAGACCTAATAGGGGGACTCAGCTCAATTCTAAAGCCAAGATGAAATCTCTGCCTGTGGGGGGAGTTCTCTGCATTCAGACATTTGAAGGCATTAACTGCATTCAGACATTTGAAGCAGGCCAACTGAGAAAAGGGTGAAATGTCAGTGGAACCCATTTTGATTTGTTTTTCCTACTTGTGGCATAAAAAGCAAAATAAGTCCTAAATGTGTTTATGTTAATAATTAAAATGAAGCAGTAGTAGCATTCTAGGCTGTTTAAAAGATATTCTCATATCTTTTAAGTGTATCCAGTTATATCACACTTAGAACTTTACCTTCTACTTACTGGGATAGGCAGAGCAAGGTCGATTCAAGTCTGCGGTTACAGGGTGCTACGATGTGCATGGGTCATGGAAAGACTCTTGAGCTTCCTTGTCAAATAGATCGTGTGCTGTGGAGGGGTTGGGGGAGAAACCAGCAAGAGTTCCTAGTGTGTTGTCTCTATTCTGAATCACTTGGTTTGGAAAGTTGAAAAGAGTAGTTCAGGTTCACAGTCCCTTATAGGGGCTGGGCCTTAATGGAATACAGATTTAATGAGATTCAAATTTCAAGATTTAAAAAGGGTGATAAAATGCATGCACCCTATAATCATCTCAGTGGGACCTGGGGCAACATCCCACAATCAAACACATTAATATTTCCACAGGAAGTAATAGAAATAGTCACACAGAGAGGGATAAATTAAAAGTATTAACATCAGCCACACATGTGTTCTTAAATTTGGTCTTTATCTTTCAAGTTCAGAATTGCAAATAAGGGGCTGTGGACAGATGCTGCAGAGACAGGGAAAGAGCAAGATCTGCCTGGCTGAGTCCTGGTAATTTTTAATAGAACCAAGTTGAGGGACTGAGAGTCTGTGGTCTGTCTCTTTCCCTTCTGGGCTACTTTCTCTTCCAGTCTCTGACCTTCTCTCAGTTTATTTGGGGATATTTGCTTTCAGACTGTTGGGAGGATAAGCTAATGTATGCTGACAGTTGTGATTGGTGCACATATGTCAAAATTTTGTGTCTTCTCCCCCCCCTTCTATTAGGTAAAAATTTACAGATGTACTGGCAGAATGCCAATCTTTAAATAGGCCTGAGTCCCCTGGATTGCCCTGATTTCATTGAAGAATTAAAAGTCTAAATTTTTATATTGAAAACTCAGTTCATATTATGACTAATATCATCCTAATACGTTTGTAGAATGACTAATGACTTTTCAGTATGCATTACTGTTTTTGATTAATGTTAAATTTAAATGTCTTGAATACTTCACTTTATCTATACCTAAAGGAATATTGCCAGTAGCTGGTTTGCCATTAAGAAGCCCCTTTAAGATTCTATCCTGGCACTCTTCTTTTAGGAAAATGTTTGAAAAGTACATTGTTGATGTTGATGGGACAATCAAGATGTATCATTTAATGTGTTGGAAAAATAGCATGGAGAGATCAGCCTTTTCCAACTTTACCAGGATGTGAATAGGCTCTTTAGTACCAAATGATTTATTTTAAAGTGGCTTTCGTAAAATAGACCTCTGCTTTTAAATTCATAAAGACTTCCCTTTTCAAAAGGGAGGGATTGTTGGAGAAGAATTGCCCTTTGTTGTCAGGCTGTTTTTCATAGCCTTGTTTTGCACTTTTTAATCTATCAGAAATTCTCTGAAGTATCATGCACCTATGTCCTAACGATACATGTCCTTAGCATATAGGAAACTTTAATTATTTTTCTAACCTTAATCCATGAGGTTTATAATTATAAATTCTTGTTTTATTGCATGTTTTTTTACCTCAGAGACGGAAGAATTAAAACAAAAAGATTTCAAGGCAGACAGGAGGTGCTACCTATTTGACGGGCATGTTCCCCTTGGGGCTTGCTAGCATGTAGGTGGTGCAGAGAGGATCTGCTTGTATTTATGTGCATCGTATTATCTGTCTTCGCAGCTGAACTATCAGCAGAAAGTGGGCATTATGTACTGCAAAGCTGGACAGAGCACCGAAGAAGAGATGTACAACAATGAATCAGCTGGCCCTGCCTTTGAGGAGTTCCTTCAGCTGTTGGGAGAACGTGTCCGGCTCAAAGGGTTCGAGAAGTATCGTGCACAGCTTGACACCAAAAGTAAGAAAAACTTATGCTTTCCTACTAGGCTTATTTTCCTCCTGCTGTGTTGATATTCATCTGCTAAATTGCCCGTAAAACTGCATTGCCATTTATTGCAGAAAACTGCCAGTGGTGGGGGAGAGGAAGCCAGAGAGGGAGGATATGTCCCCAGAATAATTGAAGATCATAATCAAAGCAGTTAGGATTGAACTGTTGGGGGGGGGGAAAAATAGTGTTTGCAGCAATGTGCGTGGAGTAGAGCAGTGGATGCAGATCATATAGAATTGCTCTTGAATAGTGTTGCATAAATTTCACTATATTTAACTGAATATTACAGTGATTAAAAGCTCTAGAAACTGGAAGCCATCAAGTTTTAAGCCCCAGAATTTTGCATTTATATTAATTTACTTCATAATTCTCATGCTCATCTAGATAGTCAGCCTTTATGTGGTATTCTTATTCATTTGTGTATTCTTTTAATTTAGAAGGTTTTTTAAATTTTCTATTATTGTCCAAAGTCTAGTTTAATCTCTAACAAAGTAGATCTTAGCTTTGGTATTAGTTAGACTAATGTGCTGATTAAAAGAACAGTACTGGGGGCCTCCCCAGCTGTGGAGCTGTCGGCAGCGGCGACGCGAGTTCGACGCCCTGCCGTGGAGAATCCCACATGGCGTGGCAGACCTCTCCTGTCTCGCCCGCTGCTCCCCTCAGCAGTGTATTTCTGATCTGCCTGTTCTGCTACCACTCCGTCTCTGGTGAACCCTGTCGCCACCCCACGCCTCTGGCCTGTACCCCAGCTTCTATGTATAAATTAAAAAAAAAAATTAAAAGAACAGTACTGAAGTACTCTGTGGAGCTGTGGCTCATGAACATAGAACGTTGTGCTTTCCATTCCCCAAATCACTAATAAGACAGTTATGTTCTCAGGTATCTGTTTTGGTTAGAGTATGTTAACTTATGCCAGGTGTCTGTGTGGAGGCAATTTTAAATTTTATCACAATAATTCATCCAGAGATACCTATGACCTGTTTTTCTTTGAGAGGATCTTTGGATTAGCACTTCTGTATTGCATCTATAGCAATCTCTCTGATTTTCTGTACAGGAAATTAAATAAGGAGTTGAGTCATGAAAACAGAAAAGCATTCATAAACTCCACTGCAGGGAAGAATTTCCTGTTGCCATGGTTTTGCTGTTGCCAACTTGGAAACGACATGGAAGAGAGACTATTAAAACCCATAAATAGCCTAGACTCTTAAATATGATTTTAACATTATATACTTTGCAAGCAACTGCATGAAATGTTAAACCTCAGTATGCCTTAAACTCTTTTTACCCAGATATTCTGATATTTACCCTATATCATTCATTCACCGTGTCCCAATTTGTTGTGTTATATAAATTTTGATGACCACAAAGTACTGTTGAAAGGGCCTGGGAAGAGAATCCAATAAGCAGCCTGATTTTATAAATGAGTGTCCAGAAAGGGAGTTGATAAGATATATCTTGTTTATGTCTTACACATTCCCAGCCACCTCTTGATGATGAAGGTCGTGTGAGAAGTGTGCAGGAGAGCTGAGCTTATGAGTGTGAGATCTAGTAAGGCAAGGCTCCAATATCCCGTTAACTCTGAGGGTGAGACTGGGCTGAGCTTGTCATTGCACAGTTTTACAGTGTGCAATACCTTCAGTAGGAAAGGGGTCCTTTCCAATGGACTACTCTCATTTAAGGCTTGTGTAACCTTTTAAGACATAGGTCCTGAGAAGAAGCATTTACCATTTCAGTTTGCCTAAAGTAAACAAAAAGTAGAGAAGTATTTCCATTCTAAAGCTCTGCCAAAGTCAGAATGCATATTTATTTCTCTTACTCCATCTAATAGGGTCAAAAGTCAAGACTATTAGCCTCATCATTTAAATGAGTATTAAACAGTAACAGACCACACAAGAAAGGGAACAAGCAGTCTTTGACACCCTAGTACCTTCTTCCTGACTCTGAAACACCAAGAGATGAGATGGCTCAATGTGCTGTGGAATCATTCCACCATGTTTTCTGGCTTTATCTTATGTCAAGAAACTCTTTGTTTCATTATAATCTTTAAAAAGAGAAAATACTTTCCAGAGCAAGTGTCCCTGAAGGATCATTCCTTCTAGAAGTGATAGGCTCTGTAAATATGTAGCTTTTATCAAATTAAAATAGTACTTGTCAGTATCTTTTTCTGCCCTTCCCACTGTTCCTTTAACCTCAAGTTTCACATGTTAGGTCACTGAACAGCATATTACCTGTTGAGACTATGTAGCTTTTTAACTTTTCTTACTCTGTGATTCCACTGGCATTATACATATTAATATGTCTTCAAGTTTCATTGTGTTTTTCTTCCACAGGATCTTATTCTTCTGTTAGTCTAATCCAGTAAAACTTTCATTTCAGTGATTATAATTTTTAGGGCTAGAGTTGTATTGATTTTCTTACAGTTTTCATTTTTTTCCTTATCAGGTTCATGTTGTTCTTTAAATCATTTAGCATACTTATAATAGCTGTTTTAAAGACTTTGTATGCTAACCCCATTACCCTTTTATTTGGGGTTTCCTTTTAATAGAATTTCTACTAATTTAGAATTACATGTATCTGGATATTTTGATTGGGTGCTGGACATTATGACTATCATTATTGAAAGAGAGTGTTACTTTGTTTTGTTGGGTACTTAAGTTGCATGCAAAAACAGTTTGAATTTATAAATCTTGTTCTTAAGTTATTAGAGCACCCTAGGGTAGCCTTTGTTCTCTGACAAATCCAGCCCCGACTGCAAAGACCTGGCTTCTCTTGGGCCTGAGCACCTACCTACATATCCAGTGTGTGGAGTCTGTCCCATGGCTAGTCAGAACTTGAGCGTCTTCCAGCCCTCTGTGAACTGTGGGATTGTTTGGCTTAAAATTCTCTGATGGTTGCTCTTTCTCGAATAGCTTCTCTTTGCCTGGCTTTTAGAATCTCTTTCTACTCTGCACAGTTTAATATTCAGCCAGAGACCCAAGAGGACCTCTCCAGATTTCAGGACCCCTTTTATTGTGTAGTTGTCTCCTCTTTGGTACTTAGCCCAGAAAATAACCTCCACTGCAGGCTTTTTCAACTCCAGTATGATTTGGCTTCTCGCTGGCCGTGACTTACCTTGTCAAACGCTTGGTCTAAAAAATAACCCAAGCCATCTCTCATGATATAATTATATGTTCAGGTTTTAGTACTTTGATAGAGGAAGGAAAGACTCAGGGAAGGAAGGATTGATGGAACTACTGATCCATTTCTTCTTTTTCTTAATTTCCTATACAAAGTCCATTTTCCCATCTCAGAAATAGGACTTCTAGCAAACAAACTACAGATATGTCGGGAGTTGAAGCAGTTCTGCAGTGAAATAATTTTCAGTTGTGGATTTTTTCCTCTATTTTTTTCTTATTTGCATGATGTAACATCGAGATAATTACCATCCCCTCATACTACAATAAATACAAGAATAAACTTCCCATCAAGTGGTTTATTTGAAAGCTGGAGTCCACCCTCATGTTAAGCTGTACATGTCAATTATTATCTGGGAAATTATTTCCTCACTAAAGCTTGTTTGTTGAGTCAGAACATAGGAGACTTGAAACCCCTTGTAAGGCATTCCTTCAGAGTCCAGCCTTCATTAATTTGCTGCGATATTTTTGTTGCTTCCTCCATTTTTCAGCAGTGTTGTAAACACCATTGAGATTAGGGTTTTAGAAGAGATATAAGACTTCTCATAAAGAAAATAAATCCTTCTTTATTTGGACTACTTAAACATTGATACGGAAGGGAATAAAACTAGCATTGTTTAAATGCTTTGCATATGCAAATGGCTATTTGGAGTTCGAGAGAGTGATGAGTGAAGGAAAAGATTCTTTTTTAACCTCCTTCACTTTTGAACTGTTACAGTATAAGGTTTTTCTGTAGAGTGTTTCTGACTTCCATTGGCAAAGAAATTAAAATGTGTAAACAGCTCTATTAAAAGAAACTACACTTTATACCTCAGCTGCCCCAAGTTCTGAATTCTAGTCAACACATCCTGGAACATTTTCGATGAGCTAGTGCTTTCATAAATATTATTTCACTTAATCCTTTTGACCTCAAACAAAAGCGATCATTTATTCCAACAACCAAATGGGTTCATTAGGAAAAAAACAGTGGAAAAGAGGGCAGGTTAGAAAGTGTGTTCCTGATGACACCCAGGTGCTCTTTCAGTCCCAGGCCACAACACCCCCATGTCTCTGGAGGGCCTCCTCCTGCAGTTCTGCAGGACGGGGTACAGCAGCACATCCAGTGAGAGTCAGGGTGTGCTGTGTCCTTGAGTTTGCTAAGTTATGCCATGTGTGGATTCCCTCTTTTGAGCTTCCCACCCTCATTTAAATAGGTTTTGTATGTTAATGTTCACAGTCCTCACAACAGTGAGAATATCAAGGGGCTTGTGATCACTTAGCATATGACACTGCAAACATCCAACTTCAGACCTTCTTCTTCCAAGCTGGAAATCCAGGTAACTGCAGTTATATGGCAAAGTGAGCAGTGGTAGAAAATAGTAGTGACTGGTTCCTAAGTAGCAGCCCCACACCTCTCTCATCCTTTTCTAATAGTATGTTACCAAGTAGCCCCAGGACCTTGAGTCTCAGGTACATACACGTGCATGCTCAGGCATCCCTTGAACTGACAAGTGTGGATTTGCCTGTCACAACAGTCGTGCTGCCCTCCTTTTTTTCCTTCTTGTTCCCAGTCTCATTGAAGTAGAGTAACCCATCTCTTGACCATGGCTGAAGGCACTATGAAACAATATTGTAAAATGATTGGTGTGAGAAGCAGACAGAATTCTTGACTCATATGCTTCGTTAGTGAGTGAACCAGTGCCGTGGGCAGAGCGTGCCTCCTCTCCCGTGTGTGCCAATACTTGTCTCTGGCTGTGCTTCCAAGCGGTGACTTCTGTATCCCCAGATCTTGAGGCAAGGCTGAGTAGATGGGAGATCTGGGGGTCTTAAATGGATGGTCCCCAGTAGCCACCAACTATCATAGTATTTAGGCACAAAGCCAGTCTGAATTTTGTCTTGCACTTGATGTGTTTTTTGGTGGTAAGGATATTATTAGTAAGCTGAGCTGGAGCTTTTTCCTTTCTACTGACTTTGTTAGTCTACATGCATCTAGTTAATGAAATTAATTTTCTCCTTGTGTTCATAAATATTTAAAACTAGGAAATTTCCAAATACCAAATTGCATAGGCTTGTTTTCCTTCATCTGGCTTTTCTTAACTCAAGCATATCAGTCACTGAGCAGGGAATGGTCATATAGGTCTAATTACTTTTTCTTCCTTCAGATTCATAGACATACCTATAGTTTCAAGTTTCAGACTACCCAAAAGCAAAAGAACTGAAACAAAAGAGAAATCAAAGATGATTATGACATGTACCATATCTGAAAGTGCTTCTATAAACTTAGTAACCTGTTCATACAATCTTCAAATAGAAATGGCTAAGACTGGATATTCTGTCTTATCTACACCTTTTCAGAGCAGCTGAGTGGAATATTCTTATCATTCCTTGATTATTTAAATGTCTTCTTATCTTCTAATTTGAATATTAGAAATTTTACTTTGTATGACTTTGACAGAGTACTGACTTTACTATGGCCATGCATCACTCAGTGGCATTCTGATTTGGAGCCAGATCACGTGGTTGTCAACTGACCTATAGATGCCTGAATTTACCTTTAACTTTTAAAGCTCCATACAGATGTGAAGTAACATTATCTTCTTTTCATCCCTCTTCTTCAAACATATTTTCCCTTTAGAAAATTTTCAATATGGATTTTCTTCAACCATAGGGAAAAGGATTTTTATCATTTCCCTGATTATCATTCTACTAAATCGTTCAAGGTTTCAAAGTCATAACAATATAACAACAACATTGGGTGTTTTATGTTTTAGAATCTAGCAAACATGCATCTCCCATTTTTTCTGGTAAAGTTTAGCCATTCAATGGTGTATATAGTAATTTCAAGAATCTGGAATTCTTTTCTTCTTAGGAAAGAAAATTTTATTTTTTTGGCCTAGTTTCCTCTCTGAATTTTGAAATTGTTTCCTCACTCTTTAAAATTATTGGCAAAACTCTGGGATTTCAAAGGTTCCCAGGTGGGGGTGGGGTGGGGGGCTGGTTAAGCAGCATATGTTGTATAAATGAGGCATGCAGAGGATAAAGAGAAAGAAATAGAAGTCGAAAAACAAATTTTCTTCAGGGTTGTCTTCCATATCAATTTTCCTTTCTGGTAATAATCTTTTTAAAATTAGACAGACATATAAAGCAAAATGTACTAAATGAATACTGGATGACAGTCTTTTTTCTGGTTCATTAATTTTGCTTAAAATTGACTTGTAAGTACACGTCAAAGCTGACATACTCACTTTAAAGTTTTAAAATGTACTAATCAGTTCTAGAGATATTTATAGCAAGGGTCCTTAACAATAGAGAAGTTCTTCATACTCAAGACCTGTCTGAAATATTTCAATGCTTGATTGTAGTAATTTGTGCTTTTTGGGGGTAGTACCCATTAACATTTAGAAGATATTTTTCTTGGGGAGTTGTATGTTTGGGGATTTTTGAAAAATAGTTTTTATTTGTTTTGCTTTTCTCTGGATCTCCACCCGTTGCATTTTATGTCAACTGCAAAATTCGATGCTCCAACAAGCTCAAGGTTGAAACTCAGGCCTCTAAATCATCTTCAGTCTGTCTGCAAGTCACCACTGTGGTCTATTCTTGAAGCAGTGCCTGGGGGCAGTGGAGTGACTGTGTTAGAGTTATTTGGGAGAGTTTTTAAAAATAGATTCCTCTCCCCAGCCCCACATCCACTGAACAACATTTGGGGTAAGGCATGAGAATCTGTCTTTTAAACTAGCTCCCCAAGTGATGCTGTACATACTAAAATTTGAGAATTAGTACCTTCTGGTATATGCCAAAGGCTTTGTCTTACAGTATCCTTCCCCTATTGCAGTGAGGGCTTTATCCTCAGTGATATGGTGGATAGAGGCTTGAGTTTACCCGGGGTGAATGCACTCTGTTCACTTCATAGCCTGTAACTCCAGTCAAAATAGATCCCTTTTCAGTTGGACATTTAATAATTCTCTCTTCGGTTTCTAGGTACTTTATGGGCACATTGGTTTTTTTAAATAATTAGGAGAATAGAGGTTGTTCTTTTCCTTAAGGTGAGTGCTGAACATACTTTAGTTACAGCAATGTCCAACAATTGTTTTTTAATACCATTGCTATTCAGTGTTACAGTCTTATAAAATGTCCGTTTGCTTGTTAAGAACAATTGTCTTTCTTGAATCGAAAGTATTGGAAAAGAGTTTCTTAACTTGATGTCTAGGGACAGAGTATCTGTGAACTTGGATGGGAAATAGCTCACATTTGTTTTCACTGCCCCCCTAATTTAATTTTAGCATTTCCTTGTGTTATGGAGTTAGGCAAGAAACCACAGGACTATAGACTATACCTGTGATTTTATTGGAAAACACAGATTTTTTTTAATCATATTTGTGTTCATCACTACTTCAAAATTATAGTACTTATTAGAACAGCTGCTGGATCCTACTATAAATATCTTAAGTCATATATCATTTTAGAATTTTGGTATCTTTATTTTTCCAGATAATTGATTTCTGTTGAAATCTCATATTTTTTATGACTTGAAAATAATATTCTGAGAAGGGACCCCCTGGATATCACTACACTGCCAAAGAGGATCAGATGCGAAACCATCTCCTTTTAAGAAATTTTTTTAACGGTTTCTCTTAAATTATTTTTTGTCTTACTGAGGTAAGACAAAACATTCACATATGAGTTTCAGGTACACAACATAATGATTCAGTATTTGTTGTATATATTACAAAAGGATTACCACAAATAGCCCAATTAACATCAGTCACCATATTTTGTCAGAAATTTTTTTTCCTATTTTTAATGTCATCTCACTGTGTATAAACATGTACCTGTCACCTTTTCTCTTGCTGTAGCTGACTCCACTGGAACCCATTCTCTGTATACGACATACAAGGACTATGAAATCATGTTCCACGTTTCCACCATGCTGCCCTACACGCCTAACAACAAGCAGCAGGTGAGACATCCTGGTGTTCTCTGTGTTTCTTCCCCCTTGTCTCATTTCCCCCAGAAACCTAAGTGGCGAGTTTGTAAAAATCTTAAACCAGAGTTTAATGTTGCACCTGTCACAGCAGCAGGAAGCTTTGTACTTTGTGGAAGTAAGGAATAGCAAATGAGCTGAGAACAAATGAAGAGACACAAATTCTAGGTTAACAGCCAGCTGGATGGCTTTGTGAATTAATCATTTGCTTTTCACCCACGGGGATTGAGGTTTTCATGAAATCTGAAGAGAACAAGTTGAAATCATGGTGATTAGATGACTCTGCAGGGTTGCAGAACATATATATGAGTGGGCGAAGTTTCATCTCAAGAGGCCACTGTACGAAGCAAGAAAGTACCGATGCTTCATTTCAGATTTCAAAGGAGGTTTTGTATGTTAACTTGGGGAACAAACAAAAAAAAATCAGAAAAATAAACATAGTCTTAATGTGTTCATCAGAAGATAGCTAGGAACATAACTACAATTGCATTTGTGTACACCATACACAGTTTCTTTTTCTTTTTTATTGAGATAACTGTTTATATGTTGTTTACACAGTGCCTGTTACTAAAATGCAGTGAGTGAGATTAAAAAATGCAAAAATCAAGAGGTGACAGATTGCAAAATGGAAACTGGCAGTATTGTTTTAGAGGGTATGTGGTAGTTGTTATTTTTTAAAAATATTCACAATAAATGGTACCAAACTGAAATTTAAAGGATCAGAGAACTAACCGACTCCCCTTTCTTTAACTGATTAAACATCAGTGGTCCAATTTCTGACCTTAAAATAGATATAGATTTTTGTTATTGTCAATTGTCGCACTAACAGACCACAGGCCAGCTGCAGAATGAATGACATCCTCTTTCACAGAGTTTAACCAAACACAAATCTAAACTAATACTTAATCAAACCTAAAGTTTGATTAAATCACAAATCTAGGTAACAAGGTTTTGCCTCTTATGACTACCAAAGTAAACATAGGAAGCAAAATAATGAATCATCTATAAATCTTAAATAAGCCTATTTTAGAATAAAGTACCTGATCTGGGATTTATTGGCAGTTTGTTTTATGCAAATTCCAAGTTTAGATTTCTCTGAGAGGAAAACCTTGCGCTAAGAAAAATATACTACTAGATTTCTTATTCTGGCCAGTCAGTAGCCAGAAAAGAAAGAACTTTAACAAATGACCTTTAAAGGGGAGGTAAGGCTTACTGCACCTGATTTCTCTGCTGAGAAAGGTAAGTTGTGGGAAGGGAGGTTAAAAAATTTAGTACCGAGATTCAGTAATTTCTAGCTACATAAGCTGAATTACTGAGCAAAGTAATGTTGGCATTTAAATGGACAGCTCTCTAAATTATTTAATTTGGGGCTCCATTCAAAGTAAAAGTGTTATGATTCTAAATCAAAATGAGGGAGCAATTGATACTGCATTTTAAGAAATTTTCGTTCTCTAGTTAAAGAAGATATTCTCCTGTATAGGTTACTTTATGCTTAGAAAAAGAGAAAGACTGGTTCTTTTTAAAGTCTTTTTGTAGGAATTTATAAATACTGTCTTTTATTACACATGATATGAAATAGATTTACTTCTATTTGGGTCCTGTATGATGACATTAATATTACATATCAAACCCTACTTTAAGAAAAATGACATTGATGCATCAAAAAAAAAACAATGACAATGTCATTGTCAATGACATCATCTAAGCAGGAGTTACATAGTACATAGACCAAGTTTGTTTGTTTTTGGTATGCCCACAATCCTAAATAAATAAATAATCTTTGATAATGATTACAAATGCATGATCTTTAATGGTAAATTTTATATAGAAGTCACTGTAGATCAACGCTCCTTTCCATAACATATCATGTTTAGAAAAGAAGTAAACTGCCTTATTAGAAGACGATTTATGGTACTTTAAAATTCTTAAGGTTAAAAGTATATTCCAGAACATTCTAATCCCCAATTCTCAATCTTAATCCACTATTGTTCCTCCCAACTGGTGGTCAATACTCGATCATTGATTTTATGGGCATGTAATTTGTGTGCATTAATGTCACTGGAGAATATAAAAAGTAGGTTTTATAAATGCAAGTTTTTATCTATTGGATAGTTCATATAAATGCCATGTTTCATATTTTTCCTCCCTTTAATAGCCATATAATAAATATGAAAACCATACATTTTATTCCATTTTTCTTCAACACTAGTGAATTAAAGTATCTAATAAAGCCCTCTGAAAAGGCACTGACCTGGGTTGATTTGTGGTGCGTACATTTGAAAGCCATCTTTTCAAAACACCATTTAATGTGAGACAGAAGGGCGTCTTCAGCTGCCTTCATTGTCATTAAAGAAGCTATTTAAACTTGAAATTTAACCTACTTTTAAAATGTTACAACATTCTGGAATATTAGGAATTTCTGCATTCCTGGATTGTGGCAGAAAAAGTGCATCAGAAAACACCTTAGCCACATTTCTTTAAGTGAAGCTAATTAAACCAGAACATAAATTGTGTTGTAATTACTATAGTTGTTCTTAGCTCTATAAAATTTTTCCCATGGCCAAGTTTTTTTATTCTATGAAAATGGAACCAAACTGTTGTTACGGAAACTAAAGATTTGGAGATATGAGACCTGTCATAACATACCAGATACTGGTTAGGTCTATTTGAGTAGACTGTATACTTCATACAAATTTCAGAATATTCATTTCCATCTTCTTCCTTGGAGGGAATGAAGAGGCAGGCTAAAATACTCGCAATATTGTATAGATGACCTTACCTCATATATACTGATTCATAATGAATGGTTGAAAGCACGCAAGGGAAGAGCCTCTCCAGTGACACAACGGCTAAAGTCTCAGCACTGTGAAGTTATCTGCTGCAGCATGAGTTTGGTTCCCAGCCAGGGAGCTTCCCAAATGTCACAGCAGACCTCTCCTGCCTCTCCCACTGCTTGCTCAGCAGTGCACTTCAGCAGATCTGTCTGTTCTGCTCCCCACTCTGTCTCTAGTGAATCCTCTCATCACCACACACCTCTGGCCTACACCCCAGTTCTTGTGTGCACAAAATAAATAAATCTTTAAAATAAATAAATAAGGTACATGGGGAATGGGGAAGAAAAGAGCAGAGTATTACCATTTATGTTTTCTTTCAGCTCCTGCGGAAGAGGCACATTGGAAATGATATTGTAACCATCGTTTTCCAAGAGCCTGGAGCACAGCCATTCAGCCCAAAAAACATCCGCTCCCACTTCCAGCACGTGTTCGTCATCGTTCGGGCTCACAACCCCTGCACAGACAGTGTCTGTTACAGGTATGCTGCACTGCAGAGCAGATGGGAGTTGGCTGGTGGTCGCACAGAGGGCCCCTTCCAGCTCTGCCTTCTGAAGTGGCACTGGGAGGTCTGTCATTTATTTTTGCCTTTCCACTGTGCGTGTGGGTGACTGAGCTCAAATGACGACATGACCTGATAGTGCTGACATTCCCAGACACATGGGTCAGGCTCCTGCCATTTCCCCTGGCTCCTCCTGCTCTTGTGGTGTGCTTCATCCTTACTGTCTGGTCATCAGCTAACTCAGTACCCATCCTGCTAATTGGGTTATACTTCTGGCAGGGTAGGATCAGAGAAGAATAATCATAATAAGAAAGAGGAGAAATTTACTTTTTAATTATTATTTGAAAAACTGAAACCCTGGCTTAGGACTTTTTTTTTTCATTACAATGTAATTTTCTGGCCCCACTTGGTAGAGCAAATTAAAATTAACAAGTCGGAAAGATGAAGGAGCTGTTAAGTGGCAAGGATGGACTGAAAACATCAGTAAATGATACTGATCAGGGAGATGTAGAAAAGCTATTTACATCAAAGACACAATTTCAATAAACCTAGCAGTCTGGGGTCATTTGATTTGAGGGCAGACAGCCAAATATACTTAACCCATCCTATGAAAACACAGTGTAAACTTTTCCCACCATTTTTAAACCATGAATGAATTAATAGATCTAGGTATTGATCATCAAAAACCTTCAAATAATTGCAAAAAGAGAAAAAATTGTTTCTCATAATGGAAGGATACAGCCCCCCCTCCATCATGAACTAATCTTATCCCCTCCTCCACAAATTGAATCTGGATCTGATCACACCTCTAGACAAGCCAATTTACAAGACAGACAACACAGACAAGACAGAACAACTTCTTTGTTGTCAGCAAAATCTAGACTCTGCTCTGTGTCAGAAAGCCCAATTCAACAAATAAATTGCAAAACATAAACGAGAAAGTGAGGGAAGTGGAGAGGCATTAATAAGGAAAAAAAAAGTTCAAGATAAAATTAATTAATTGCAATATGTGGACCTTATTTGTATCCAATCCAGATTAAAAAAAAAGTCTATAAAAAACCCTTAGGATATCTAATTGGAAATTGAAATGTTGACTTGCCATGGGATGAAATTATAGAATTATTGTTAATTTTCAAACTATAAGTGGTTATAATAATGATTCCAGGTCTTCAAAACAAATGCCAAACTGTGGTCAGTAACTGTGTCTCAGAATGTAGAAGCGTACAGTACTCCTCACAAAGATTTCCATGTTCAGTGGCTAAAATATAGTAAATACTGAAAGGAGGTAGTATGATGTAGTGCAAAAAGCACTTGGAATCAGACCAGACTGTTAAACCTCTCAAAGCATAAATTTTCCATTCTGTACACTGAAGGTTGCTTCACATCTACTTAAAATCCCATCAGTAAAGTATCCAGCATAGGCGGGAAGTATGGTATGTGCACTCGGAATGTCTGTGTACTTCTGTCTGATAACAATAAATAAATACTCATGCTTCAGCTAGGAAGACAAAAATCAAAGTGGTTCAGATGGCAGAGATGTGTTTCAGAAAGTCTCTTCTAAGCCATAATTAATCAGCATCCCTATTGTCCACTGTAGCTGACCTTGCTAAGACAAAAATCTGAATATGTCATTCTTCTTGCTTAAAACCATTTAAGGAAACATTTAGACTTCCTAGCATAACTCTCTACCTGAGTTCCTTCAAGTCTGGCGTGGCTTGTCTCTCAGCCTCCACTAACTCTTCTGCCAGCCCTCCCCCTCCCCCACCGCACTCTCCAGCCATGTGGAGCCATTTACAGCTCCCAGGACATGCTGTGCTCTGCCCTCTCTCCTTCTACGTGTTTCTCTGTGAGCAGAGTGCCACTTACATGCACCCTGCCCTAACTCATCTGACAAGTTCCTACTTCTCTTTGGAGTGCTCTCCTGGACAGATCTAGAAAAAGTGCTTTTTTGTGTTTCTGTTTGTACCAGACAACTTTTCAGGAGACTATCCCAGCCCCAGTATGTAACCCCCACCAGGCTTTGAGCTTATGCAGGCTTGACAACTGTTACATTTCACCCTTGATCTTTCCTGTCCTTTGCCCAGGTCACTTTCTTGAAAAGTTCCCCGAGTTGACAGTCAGTCTGATTGAAGCTCCAAGAGGGGACTTTCCTTTCTCCTGTTCCTTCAGAATTTTATATTAAAAATTGTTTAGTGCCATTTTCACTGTGCTTCAGAAGTTCAAGTGTCTTATTCTTCTTTTTTCCCACTGGGATTTCTGCTCCCATGTCTCTGGAACATTCCCATGTATCAACTTGAAATGAGCTTTTTGAGTATCAAGACCTGCTACTTCATCCAAGCAAATTTACAAGGCCGAAACCCTCTAGAAACAGCCTGATGGTCGTCTCTTTGGTCACGTGACTCTTACGGCTGGCCCCTCTAGCAAGAGGGGAAGGGTTAATAACACACCCTCACAGAGAATAAGTGAGGTCTTGTCACAGTGCACCCTGTTGGCCTCCCAGAAGTTCAAATTCCAGTCCTGGCACTGAAAAACTACACATCATTTTACTTCTCAGTCTACTTCCAGGAGATGTGAAGAATTTGTACCAGCTCTTCAGACTGAGGTTCAGAGAAATGTTAAAAGACAAAAGTGAAATACAGGACACCTTCCTGATCCTTCCATCATATTCAGAGGTTTTGGAGAGAACATATTTTTATGTCAAAATGAACACATTTTCAGTAGATTGCAAACTGGAGATGAATTTTAAGAGGAAACTCAAGATTTTATTGGCAGAGTTAGAGGAACACTGAATTCTCCAAGGTCCCTTGCACTGCTGACTTTCCAGCCTCTGAACTTCTATCTAACTTTTGTCTAGATAATCTTCTTAAGCAGAACTGTCTGGTCCTCAACAGTGCTGAGTAAATAAGGCATGGCTAAAATTTTAAAAAATGTATTATTTCTTGTATTACATGCAAAGCGCTACCATAAGTGTGACTGAGCAGAGGCCCTCTGAAATCTTCCTTTAAAAATAGCAGGAACCATTTGTAATTAATACATCTCTTAAGTTTCTATCTATATATAGCAAATCAAAATTCTGGAAAGGGTTTTTTTTTTTTTTTTCTTATGGAGGGGAAAGAAAATATTCTTTCTACCTAGCTTTACACAGACCTTATATCAAGAGTTCAGAATTTGTGGCATCTAAATTAATGAGCTTTTAACCTTGTAGAAAACCTTGAACATTAGATATACCCAAAACAAAACCCTTTATTTGAAAAGAGCATTCTAGGGTATCATCTTCCTCATCTTCTTCTCTAAGGATTCTATTTCTAATGATGTGAAGCTGATTTTAGTGTCTGTATCATTTACCTCCCTACCATGATGAATCATTGATAATTATATGTTAAGGATTCAATTCTTTCCCTCATAGTTCGTTCTAGAAGCTTCTAATTATTGGTGGGTTTTCAGTCTGTTTGTCTAAAGTTCTATTAGTTAATAAATAGATCTATAGAGAGCCAGTGAGTTTGTGGCAAGTGACTGGATGGTATTCATATTGACAACCACTGCTAAGCACTTCCCTCTCTCTGTTTAAAATAAAATCACAATTGTTTCTTGAGAAAGAATGTTTTAAAGTGCAATTAGCAAGAGGAGATATTCCCAATTTAAAAAATGAAAGATAGTAATATTTCTGGATCCTTTTAGCATACATCTTAGAAAATCTAGCATTTCTAGATTGCTTGACTTAAAAAAATAGTATCAAATTTAAATTGTGTAACTATAGGCCTCCCTGGTGGCCTAGGAGTTAAGTCTTAGCACTATCATTGCAATGGCCTGAGTTCAATCTCCAGCCAAGGAGCCCACAAATGGTGTAGCACACCTCTCCCGTCTAACCTGCTGTTCCCCTCAGCAGTCTATTTTCCGTAAATCCACCTGCTTTACTCCCCACTCTGTTTCTGATAAATCCTCTCACCCCACACCTCTGGTCTACACCCTACTTCTATGCAAAAATAAATAAAATCTTTTTTAAAAATTATACAACTGCCATTACTGAAACAAGAAAACTCACAATAGACAAGGAAAATTGCCTTTCTAAAACTAGTATAATTTGGCTGTAATGCATATGGAAGTTTCTGTGAATTCTTGAATTCCCCTAGAAAAATATTGTCCTTTGTGAGGCAGTGAACTAAGTAGTCTTTTTTTTTTTTAAATAAATTTGTGCAAAGCAATATATAGGCCATTCCATGACATCCTCTGACAAAATATATAATTTTCTCCTGAGGTTCCTGATTTTTATTTATTTATCCTATTTTCACAAGAAATAATCTCTAAAAAGCAAAGCTGAGAATCTTAAAGCAAACCCTTCATAAAATGAAGAAAAAATAATGAACCGGAGCTCTTCAATTTAATTTAAAAGATGCACACTCTGATTTTGTCCTTTCCATCCTGGGAGTTGAAAAGAAATGGCTTTTTTACTGCTCCCCTAATTCTTAGGACAATTGCATGTTGACTTGCTTTTAAGTTAATAGATAATTTGAAAAAAAAGTATGTTTGATCTGTTGGAGCCATCATTTCCAACCCTTTTAAACTGTGCTGAGGTCCTTGAGTGAGATCTTGGAATTTGATATAAGACACACAACATCTCTGTTTCCATTTAACTTCTATTGCTGCTGCTATTGTCTTTTTGTGAAGTAATTTTTTTTCCTTATAAAAAATGGGTCTTAGGCCCAATTTTTTATATATATATATATATATATATATATATGCAGAAGAGTGACTGGAACAGGCTTTCTTAAATTTGTTTTGTCTGAAGGAGGAATGGGAAAAGAAAACCATTTCCTCACCAATTGTCAGATTCAAATGCCAAAACTAAAAAATTTGGACCAAATAACAGTTCCATTAAAAATATGACTTTTAAAGCACTATTGCTATTAACATTTTATTACTTGCTCAAATTCCAGTTTCATTTTAAAATTGTTTTTGATCTGGGGCATAATGCCCAACATATAAGTTAACAAGTAATATTTAATTTTTTTAAAGTTTAGCCCATTTCACTTATCTCATACATCTTTGAGTATTTTGGCCTTAAGTTGACTGCCTAAGGGCTTCATATCAAAAAGGGAGACCACATTTGTCTTATGGGATCTGTGCTTGTTGGGAGAGATTATTTGATTGTCGTCCTTCCTTGAAAATAATCAGTGTGTATTTAAAATGTTCTTTTTGCAAAATGTTACAGTAAACCTTTTTTTTCATGGTATTATAGTTGGTTTATTGTTTGTCAATAAAAAAAGTTTTTTTAAGTTTTATTTATTTATTATTTATACATACAAGAACTGGGGTATAGGCCAGAGGTGTAGGGGGTGAGAGGATTCACCAGAGACAAAGTGGGGAGCAGAACAGGCAGATCAATTGAAATACACTGCTGAGGGGAACAGCAGGTGAGGCAGGAGAGGTCTGCTGCGCCATGTGGGAGTCTCCCTGGCCCGGGATCAAACTTGTGCTGCAGTGGCTGCAGATAGCTTCATAGGCTGAGAGTTAACCTGCTGTGCCACCAGGGAGCCCCTAAAAAGAAAGTTTTTACTTTAAGTGTTTGGGGTATTTTGGCTTAGGAAAAGTTGATAGCCTATAAACCCTAAATGTGGTTGAGTAAGAAAGTGTATTTATGTTAGACAGAAGTGTGTGTTGTTTTTTATGGGACAGTGAGCACTTTTTTCTCATCTGAGGTACATCTTTGTCTCTAATGTTACTTCAATTTTGTTTTTTTAATTGTGCTGTGGGATTGAGAAATACTGACATGCTTTTCCCCTCTGATCTTTGCTCTGTCTCTTAGTGTGGCTGTCACCAGGTCCAGAGATGTACCTTCCTTTGGACCGCCCATCCCCAAGGGAGTCACTTTCCCTAAATCAAACGTGTTCAGGGACTTCCTTTTGGCGAAAGTCATTAATGCAGAAAACGCTGCTCATAAATCAGAAAAGTTTCGGGCCATGGCAACGCGGACCCGCCAGGAGTACCTGAAAGACCTGGCAGAAAAGAATGTTACCAACACCCCTATCGACCCTTCTGGCAAGTTCCCTTTCATCTCTCTGGCCTCCAAGAAGAAGGAAAAGTCTAAGCCCTATCCAGGAGCTGAGCTCAGCAGCATGGGGGCCATTGTGTGGACGATCCGAGCCAAAGACTACAACAAGGCCATGGAAATAGACTGCCTGTTAGGGGTGTCCAACGAGTTCGTCGTCCTCATCGAGCAAGAAACTAAGAGTGTGGTTTTCAACTGTTCCTGCAGAGATGTGATTGGGTGGACTTCAACTGACACCAGCCTCAAAATCTTCTACGAGCGAGGAGAGTGTGTTTCGGTGGAGAGTTTCATTAGCAGTGAGGACATCAAGGAGATCGTTAAAAGGTTGCAGGTGAGCCTTTTCCTTTTCGCCTGCCTACGTGCAATTTCCCTTTCATAAAGCTTTCAATACAGACAAGTGCCAAGTGACTGAAGCTTGTGCTGTTTTATTAGTGCCTCTGAAAACCCCTTTTGATAATGTGAAGCACACTTATTTCCCTTCATTTTTCAGAAAGAAAAGTAGTAGGACAAGTGGGGAAAGACACATTTATGGTGTGTTTGTGTTGGAAATCCATTTGCGTGTGACTTGAGCCTACTGCCTTGGTGACTGATGATGGAGCCCAGCCAAACTCAAGTCGTTGAAAAGAATTGTTTGATAGAGGATCTGCTGCCTTGAAGTTTTAAGGGTGAAATGAGGAGCAGAAGTGTCTCTGCTGGCTGCCAGCTCCCTACTGTAGGTCTCTGTTAGAGGTTTCCCTGTAACTTCACTGAAGCCATTGAGTTCATTGGATGGGACAAGTACGTTCATTTTGGCCTAGTGAATAGAGATTAGTGAAGGGGGAATAACCAAACTCCACTTTTGCTGACAGAAGGGCATTTAAAAATAAGCCTGATTACAATGTTTTTTCTTGTTCCATGTCGAACACTTAATACTTTGCTATATCAAATCATGATATCTTTTGTTTCCTGGTCTAGTTTGTGTCAAAAGGTTGTGAGTCGGTGGAGATGACTCTGCGGAGGAATGGGCTAGGGCAGCTTGGCTTCCATGTTAACTACGAGGGCATCGTGGCAGATGTGGAGCCCTATGGCTATGCCTGGCAAGCAGGGCTGAGGCAGGGCAGCCGGCTGGTGGAGATCTGCAAGGTGGCAGTGGCCACCCTGAGCCATGAGCAGATGATCGACCTCCTGAGAACATCTGTCACGGTGAAGGTCGTCATTATCCCCCCTCATGAGGACTGCACCCCTCGGAGGTAGGTCTGACTTGGCAGCTGTGAGCCCAGGAGCCTGTGCCAGGTGTGTGTACCAGGGAGACCATCTCTTGCTGGCTGGGGGGAGGGTGTTGTGACGCGCGCTAGCTTACGTGCAATGCTGAAAATTCCTTCCATGGAAAGTCTGACTCAGGACACGGTTCCCTTTCAACATGTGGCAACAGCAGCTGGGAAGAATGACTAACTTGGACCCTTCCCAGGACTTGCATCTCTGGGTTTATAAAGTTGTCTTTACAGAGAGAGAAGTCTGGTAATGCCCATCTTAAACATCTTGCACTGGTAGCTGGGAACATTGTACCGTTAACTCAGCACTGAGCATTGTCAGATGTTTTTCTTTCATGTTCCATGACACTGCTATCCTCTGCATCTCCCATTTATAACCATGCTGTCCAAAACCCAGAGTACCATTTTGGCCCCTGCTATCTTGGCCTGGAAGACTGAACGTGACTTACCAAAGCTTTTCCCTAAATGGCTTCAAATGAGCCGGTGCAGCTCATGATGCTTTGGCAGGTGGGTACCCAGCCTTTTCCCAAAGGCCAGCCCAGGAGCTCCTGACTCCTTCCAGCTATTGCCAGCCAGAAGTGTTGTTGAAAATTTAATTTCTCCATCTCTGGGGAGGTTTCTTAATGGAACAAATTTAATCAACTGTTTCGTTTCTCCTTTGGGCATGCACACACTATTTTTGCTAGTTTTTTTCAGTGTTAATTTGCTTTGAACTCATTATTTTCTAAGAATTTCTCTTAAGCTTTGGCAATTAATTTGTAGGCTTTTCTAAAACCAAAATAATGTTCTTGTTTGGATTTTCTTTCCGCCCCCCACCCCCCAAAATTGACCAGAAATATGTGAACAGTTTTGATGGGCTGTTTGTGACCTCTAAAAAGTGAGCAGCAAAGAGCATCTAATATGCTTCAACTCTTCAGACAAATGTTGTAGGACCAGACTGTGCTCAGGATGGCATTTCTTAAAATTGCTTACCCCTTGGACAGCCTGGAGGTGTGTGCCGGTGTCAGGGCATGGAGAAATCCCTGTGACTCTGATAGAAATGCTCCATGTTAAGTGACTTGGATTTCCGTGGAAACCAAACAGCATATCCAGAACTTTTCCTTTCAGCTATTTTGGGGGTAGCATGGCTGTATTCTGAAACTACCTTGCACACATACTTTGCCTTAATTCACCAGGTTTCTTCTGGCTGCCTCAAATTTATCATTAGTGTTAAGTATTTTGCTGAACTGTGATTCAAAAATGACTCTCGAGGTAGATTAGAAAAACAGCTGGGCTCTTAGGACATTCTCCAGCTGCTCTGTGCGCCTTCTGTTGTCTGTCTGTCTGTCTTCAGAGCATGGCCTCTCCTTCAGATTGTCTGCTTCGTTGCTTCTAAACAGGCAGCCATACACCAGAGGAAATAACCACGCTCTGTGACTTGTCAGCCTCACTTAATGCACCAAAGACGATTTACTCAGAATGAAGCCTCTTGATCCTGTGACACCACCTCATCACCTTGCACTTCTTCCTCTTTGTCCCTAGTTTCCCAGGTTGATCTGCAGGAGAGGTGAGGGAGATAGGTGTGTCTTAGGAAACAGAAGAGAACAGGCAGCATTGCTGCCATTGAACTGTGAATAGTTGTTACTGAAAGATGGACCCTAAGGCCTGGCCATGGATAGATAGACCCGTGATAGGAAGCAGTGATGTACGGCCAGCGCTTGACAAGGTATGTCTTCTGTGATATGTTGATAAAAACAGCTAACATTTGTGAGTTACTTACTTTAATGTGCCTGGTTCTGGAAAAAGTGTTTTTATTTGGATTAGTACATATAATCCTTACAACACTTCTATGAAGTAACAGTGTTTACATTGTTTCTATTTAAAGAAACCAAGACCCAGAAAGTTTAGTAGCTTCCCAAGCTCATCTTGGCAAACTTAGGTCTAACTTCAGAATCCCAAGCTCTTAACTGCTATCGCGTATGCTTGGGGCACAAACCCTTTCCCTGTATACCAGCATAAACAGGGTTGTGCTGGTGAACCGGCTTTTTGTGGGGGAAAAGAGCCTTGGTCTGTGGTATTTGCTGATTCCCATGGTGTAAGTCCTCCCACCATAGCCACGTACAGGCTGCCAGCGCCACGTCACTGTATGCTGAGCTGGGACAGGCACTCCCACCCAGTCCCGTGAGGCAGAGCCTGCCGGCCTCTGCACACCCTCAGAGGATGAGCCGTGTTTGTCTTCATCTCCCAGCGCCACTTGTGAGGCATTCAACGCCATTGACACCATCCTCTCCTCAGCGACAGAGCTGGCAGGCAGTGACTAAAGGGTGTTAGGGAGTAGGGAGGCAGACTGAGATGGAGGGTCAGTGCCCCACATTGCCCCACGGGCCCCAGAGACACACTGCCCCCTCCATTGCAGTTCCTATCCGGAAAGATGCAGCCAGAGAGGTGTGAAATGATGCCGTTGAGGCCTTTGGAGGACAGACGGCCCTGCTCGCTCCTTCCCTCCCTTAGAAACGACTTCAAAGGAACAGTTGAAGCATTAACACCTTGCTACAGTTTTCAACAAAATAAGATAATGCTCTTCTGTCATTTTTTCTTTCTCCTCCGCACTTCACACTCCCACTGCTGTTTTCCTAGCAACTAATTACTTTATTCTTTGACTAGTCACTCTCCTCTCTGTCAGCTGTTACCACAGCTCCAGCGCCAGGCAGCGCAGCCTTCCTGCAGTAGCTGCCCCACTGCCCTCCGCCCGGGTCTCAGGGATGCCAGGACCCCGAGGGGCACAGGCATGGCACCCTATGTAATGACAGACACCCGCAGGGAGGCGTGTTCACGCTGAAGAGTCACTGGTCTTGAAAAGGCAGGTTTCAGTGTTTTTTTTTTTTTTTTTACAGAAAACCTACAAATAACAACAAAATGGGCTTTAAGAGTAAATGTAAGATGGGATTTCCCCCCCGTCCTTGTGAAATAAGCAGACCCCTCTATAAATTGCTTTCAGACTAAAATTTTTTAAAGTGAAGAAGGGAGAGTAAAGCAAAATTCTTGCTATGGGCTGGCAATTTCATGTCCATGAAATTTAGGTGGCAGTTTCATGTCCATGAAATTTGGGTGGCAATTTCATGTCCATGAAAACAGTGAGGAGACTGAGGCTTAGAGAGGGTCAGTGCAAACCAGCTAGAGTGACAACAACATGGGAGCAGTCCCAGCAGGAGTCAGGCCTGCTTACCTGCATTCACTGCAGTGAAGGTTCCCTCCAGGAAGGGACATGCCATGCTGTGGGACAGCCCCTCACCCACCCGTCACTGATGTAGGAGTATGTGGCCAGTGTTAAATCTCTTGGTATCTGTGATCCCGGAGTCACATTCTCTTGGCAGAATGAATAATACGCAGATAACAGATTCAATTATGATTTCTGAATGACATTGCTTGGGTGTGGTGGACAGTTCTGTTGAGGGCCACTAGCCTGCAGTTTTTAAAGAAAGCAGTCAAGGACTATCTAAGAGAAAGAGCTAAAAACAAATAAGTCACATAAAGGGACCGAATGAATTATCTTTTAAATAAGAATGGGGCAAGTGTTTTAACTTACAAAAGAGGGTTTAGCTCTAGAATGGCTACTGGAGAGCCTGTGGTTCAAATCTCATTGTTCAGCTCAGGAACTGCATTCAGAGTTGTTCAGAGGTTCTTCCCCAGGGTCACATTGCTCATTAGGGACTCAGCTGTCCTCAAAGGTAACTTTTCTGACCAAGACTCTAGTGTTGTGGTATTCTCTTCAAGATGCAGTTTAACTGGTTTTCTGTCTAGTCTGGGAGAAAAAGATTTCCTCTACCTTTCTGGGTCCTTCAGCTGGAAAATAAACTGACACAAGATTAACAGGAGAAAAAGACAAATTTAATTTCATAGGTACAGAGATTCCATAAGAAAACGGAACTCATGGAGTGATGGGTTCATGGGGTTAGATACTTTTTAAACAAACAATGGATTTGTGAAGACAAAGACTCCACTAATCAATAGGAAACTAGGAGTTTGTTTAAAAAGACTTTTAAGCCCTGAATTTCTTGTTAAAGCTGTTTCTCTACCTCCTGATGTGGGGAGGAAGGATACATTTCACATGGGCGATTTATCTCCTGCTTTTAGGAGGCAGGAGAGGCCACGGCAGCATTCCTGCATTGACTGTTCCTCAAGTAACTTTAACTTAAAATAATAAACATGCCATTTCCACACATCGTTGAGGGCTGCCCGCTCTGAGCCTACCAATATCTTAAGGAAAACATTATAGGTGATAAGAAATTAAAGGAGGAAGTTATAATACACAGGTTGAAAAGTGATTAAGGAGATTGAGTGACTTTCAAATTTAACATAGGGTTTCAATGTATGAGTATGTGTCACTTTTAACATTGAAGTTGTCATTCCTGTTGACGAAAGCTCCTTAAAAGTTGAGTTTTCCATATTGTCTTAGCTGAGTGCCATGCTTGGAAAACAGTAGTCACTGTTAGGTGAAGAAGCATAGAGAACTGAAGTGGAAGTGTCTTTACTTGATGGCTGAAACAAGACTGAACTGCGAGGAGACTGAGTCTGTAGCTTCACTTTCTGATTTGCCTCTCTGGCTGTGTAGCTCCTTATGTGTAAGCAGGATGATGATGGGCCCATTTCAGAGGTGCTATAGGGAGGCGAGGGTAAGGACTGGCGCTTGGTGAGCAGTCAGCGTTGTATTTGCTCAGTGCCAGATTTACTTGGAGTGATGAATAAATATTTTTTAAACAATAGTAATCCTTTTATCAACTTTTACGAGTGTCATTTCAAAGCCAGCTTTGACATTGTTCTTCTGTGTACTGCCCTCCTTGAAGAAAGGGGGCGCTCTCACAGTTCATAGAGACAGGCAAGGGATCTGGAGCTGGTGGGCAGTCAGCAGTGGGGGAGGCGGAGGGCTGGACTATTCACCTGTGCTCTTCACTCCTGGTAATGAATCCTTCTCCCTGCTCAGGCTTTATCACACTGCATGCTGCTGTCACCCTAGAATATGCAGGTTTCTAGTTATGGGTTAAGTGTGGTGGAAAGGTAGCCTAGAGAGAAGACAAAAACCATCGACTGATGAGGTCTTTCAACCAGTTTTAGTAAAATTTTATGTCACTTAAAAGACCTTCAGAAGAAAGTTATCATTTCCAAATCTTTCATTTTACAAAGAAACTAAGACCCAAAAGATGCAAACACCTGTCTGTTTGATACCATGATTTTAGGTTTTCAGGTCTAGTCACTGAGCCAGGAATGGACTCCAGGCTGTGGTGGCAGTGCTGAGTCTCAGCCACTGGACCACCACAAACTGGTTTCTTACAAAGCCACAGCAGGAACTTGGCTGACTCTCAAGCAAGTGAAAAGAGGGAAATTTGTTTAGAGAGGTAGATGTAAGGAAAAGTTGATTAAGGAGAAAAGGAGCAAAAATAAAGTGGAACTCTCAGGCCAGCGGAACCAGGTTATGGAGGGGCAAGGAAGCCAAAGTGGTGTCAAGCCTCAGGGAATAGACACCCTCTCTCCCCGATTATTCTAAAGCTCCTTCAGTCTCCTTGTGTTGGTTAGTTCTGGGTGGTTCACTCACTCAGCCTTAATGTCTCCGTGCCCAGAGTAACATCGTGCTTCACAGACCTTATCCTCAAGTCCTTATTTATTGCCCTTGTCTGGGAATGTTCTGGCTGCTTTGAGTTGGGGGTGTTTGATTAGCCCCCTTTGGAATTTGTTGCCCTTATCTCTGGAGCCTTCCCTATTCCTCCGAGATTTTTCCTATTCTAATCTGACGCTAGAAGCCATCTGCTTGCCCTATGACTCAGTTCAATACAGTGTTATTGTTGTTTCTCTTGACATTATTTATGGTGCAGTGTGGACTTAAAGCATCTTGTAAAGCACAAAATTAAAACTCAGGGAACCTGTTTGGCTGTGGTGGGGGGAGGGGGAGGGAGCAGGTGAAAGTGAAACATGGCTATGGTGAAAACTTTTGGACACCGCCCCAGACACGTGATCTGCGCATGCTCCGTGCATGAGTTAGCTGCTGGCAGCCCCCTCAAAGGGTCATAGATGGTATGAACCGTCGAGTTCATTAGTTAAGACAGACCTTTGCTGAATAGAAACAAACCTAGTCCTAATTTTGAGGTGGAGTCAAAATCTCCTGTGGATGATTGAAATCGTCTATTAATACTCCTTTGGCAAGGGACAGCATTCTCACATTATAGTTACAGATCCAGTCACTAAATGCTATATAATATGTCTTATGCTATCAGAAATGAAAGAATTTGAACATATTGCAGTAATGACTCTATTAACAACCAAAGAAGCATCATAATGGCACCTTTTTTGTCAGTGGTATCAGAGTCAAAGGTCAGTATTACATCAAAGCCTAAAGTAATACTCGTTCCTGTCACAGTAAAAGGTTTATGGCATAAGAAGTTATTAACTGTTTAAACGTAATGTCAAATGTGCCACAAAGCTCTGTTGTACAAACTGTGGCTCATAACTCTCAAATAAATCATAAAATCACTATAAGAGGTTGCACTCCCTGTATTTTTTCTTTTTAACAAAATGGATTAATATAGGTATAGTCTATTAGAAGTTGTCAGAGGAAGGCTGTGTGAGTTTGTGGTTATGCTGTATCACTGTGTGAAATGTATGTGTAACTGAGACTGTGGTCCAGAATTAGAAGCTATTACCTCTTAAGGCGTAAAAGGACAACCTGGGCCAGAGTGCCTGATGAGGTGGGCCTGGGATTTCAGGATTTGGGGAGTGGTAAGGAAACTCCAAGAAGACATGCTCAGGCTGCGAGTGAGGAGAACAAGGACCCAGAAAGTTCACCCCCTCCAGAAGCTGCACTCTCTAAAACCTGTGGCTTTTGGAAACCTGGGTGAGAATACGTTGTGGGGTACATTTGAAATGTCAGGGGTCAACCTGAGACATAGGTAAGGTCATGAAAGAGTGGCATCTCCCATTGTGCGCATTCTCCCACCAGCATAAACCCACCCCTAAACAAGGTCAGGCCCTGGATGCCACATCTCTCTGGTGCTGTCCAGTACAGGAGCCACGAGCTGCGTGTGCCTGCAGGGCCTTTAATGCGAGGTGACCCGTGCTGTAAGTGAAAAATAGAGCCATACACAGAACATGAAGTACAGCATTAATCAATTTTTAAATATTGTTTTGTTGATTAGATATCAAAATGATAGCATGTTGGATGTTTGGATTAAATAGAATGTCTTGGGCCTCCCTGGTGGCGCAGCGGTTAAGTGCTGCGCTGTGGAGCTGTTGGCAGCTGCGACCCGAGTTCGATGACCAGCCGGGAAGCTTCCCACATGGTGCAGCAGACCTCTACTGCCTCGCCCGCTGCTCCCCTCAGCATTGTGTTTCTGTCGATCTGCCTGTTCTGCTCTCTCTCGCCGCCCCACACTTCTGGTGAACCCTCTCGCCGCCTCACACCGCTGGCCTATACCCAGCTTGTATGCATAAATAAATAAATCTTCTAAAAATAAATAAATAGAATGTCTTGTTAAATTAATTTCACCTGTGATTTTATTCTGGTAATCTGGCTACTGAGAATTTTTCAGTGACACATGCGACTTGCATTTATTTCTGTTTGGCGGTGCTAGTTTGGCCTGTCCTTATGTTACCATCGGATGGCCTTTAGAAGGACTGTTTCATGATCACTCTTAAACCTGCTTTTCAATCCTTGAAATTCCTTTAAGGAAGAATTTTTTTCACTTAGTGATAAAATTCCGATGCACATTTGAGTCAATGTGTTAGTGGGAATTAAGGTTTTTTTAGTAATTTGTCAGTCAGTCAAGTCAATTATTGAATCTTCCTTGGTGGTTTAGGTAAAGAGAATGAATGTGGATTACATGTTTCCTAAGGCTTGAGGGCTCGGCCAGCAGCACAAAAAGAGGCTCAAACAACAGGAGACACTTGTGCTGCCACTGATGCCGCTCAGGATGCTCCCTGGGAACAGCCCTGCTGTGGGAGATTGCAGCTTGGGGAAAAAATTAAAAAGCCTGATTTCAGATTATGTTTTGTTCCCTGGTGATTTCATAATTGCAGAATTTCTATAATTGGCTTTTTTTTCTCCTCCTGAGCTAAATTTGGCTCTTAGTTTGGATTTCAAGATTTCGCCCCACTTAATTTTTTGCCTATCAGGATCCCAACATTTGAAACTGTGCATCCTTTATATCCGGTCATAATAATGAAGGGAGTGAGTGCTGCCTGCCTGTTGGGTCCCTGCCTCAGGGCTGTGCCCCTGTCCACTATTGTGTTGTCTCCCTCCCTCATGTCTCAGCACTGACCTGTCCACAGGGTGGCCATGGGTCTCATCATTCTGTGAAGACTCCAGATCTCAGCCTCAACAGTTGGAATTGAACAAAGGAAAATACTCATGTAATACTTCCTGGGGTTCTGGCTTTTGAAAGGGAAGTAATTGAAAGGCCCAATGATTGAAAGATGGCTTGAAACAGAGGAGAAGTGTTTGATCTGTTTTAGCTGTTAATGAGAAGCAGTGTGGTTCCACCACAAGTAAAAGCAATATTAACTTTTCTTCTCTCTGTGCCCTCACCCCTAGGAGTTGCTCTGAAACCTACCGCATGCCAGTGATGGAGTACAAAATGAACGAAGGAGTTTCCTATGAATTCAAGTTTCCCTTCCGAAATAATAACAAGTGGCAGAGGAATGCCAGCAAGGGGACTCATTCCCCTCAAGTCCCGTCCCAGGTGCAGAGTCCCATGACCTCAAGGCTGAACACGGGGAAAGGCGACGTGAAGATGCCTCCTCCAGAAAGAGCCGCCAACATTCCTCGGAGCATTTCCAGCGATGGGCGCCCCCTCGAGAGGCGGTGAGTTCACGCTCGAAGCTTACTCTGAAACTCAACCCCAGACAGTCACACCAGGTCTTTGACACTAGCTTTAGGTCTTCCCAAGTTTATTAAAATCAAGAATTAAAACAGAGCTATGTGCAGTAGGGGCTTTCCAAGCATGGTAGCATCCCAAAGCCATCAGAGTAAATGTGGATATAGTCCAGCAAACATTCAGCTCTGCGTAATGGTATCTGTGCTTTGCTCTTTCATTTCCATGTGGTATCCACAGAAATCCTCACTGCACTTAGTGGCCGTATGGATTACAACTTGGTAGACTCTTTGAGTTGACATTGACCACCTCATCATCTTGGACAGTCTTTGTCTTTTTGGAATAAGTGACATGATAGTAGCAACAAAATGCAAGTGGTTAGTTAAGTATCTGTGTCACTTTGTTAATAAAGAATTATGAGAAAGGGAAACAACTACTCTAGCACAAACGTATTTTCCACTGCTCTGAAAGTAGCATGAATTAGTGGCCATGGCAGAACACTAGACCCTGAGTAAAATAAGCCAAAAGCAGAAGGATTGAAGCATCCCAGGAAGGAAGAAACCTTGTTGTTAAATGACAAGTTACAGTGAATTCCCTCCCAAATAACTGACTAACTTTTCCATAACAAGGTTGCTCTAGCAATTTTGTCTGGAATTCACTGTAAAATGCCACACTTTGAACTAGGATCCAGGCCAAAAAATTAAGCTAGATTAACTATTGTTAAAATGTAAATAGAAATTGGCTATGAAATCTTAAAATGACTGCACTGTTAGTTTAGTTACCCCAAATTATCAACATTAATGAAGGAGACTATTTAATTCTGTAAGCTGCTGGGCACCTACTAAGAAGAAACCAATTTCTTTCTGTCCGTCTGCTGTCCTTTCCCCATCACTTCTGTTTGTTTTGGTCACATCTCTTCTGTGGCCCCCTGTTCGAGAGGCATCAGAAACCCTCAGAGCTGGCCCTACGCCTCTGTTCCAGGAACTGTGCTGGGAGGAAGGAAGGGTCCCTAGGGGAGCCCTGGTGTACCTGAGCAGCAGGAACCAGGTCCAGCAAGCCCAGGCTGCCGAGGAGGAGGGCCCTGGCTGTGTGTAGTCACTGTTCAGACTGGGAGAAGAAAGCCGGAGGTTTCAAAAACCACACAAGGTGTCATTTAGTCTGACTTTTGAGCTGTTGCATAAAACATCATCATATAACTATTTCAGAAATACCAGAATACCATATAGATATAGTTTAATAAAAAATAAATACAAACAAAAAAAGCTAGTTGTCTTTCTAAAGTTCCTCATTGACCCCCTGGAGATTTATGTCCAGAACCTTGCTGTTTATCTCAGTAAAAGATTTTTCTTCCTGAAGTGGCCACCATCCCATCTGCCCTGCTCTCACTTACATTATTTTTGAGAGTGAAAACATCCAGAGATCTTTGAATAAATTCTTTGTTCTCCACATTCCAAACTTGGCTCTCTCTGAGGTGTGTGTTAACTGGAATCCATGATTTGGCCCACATTTTGAAAGATGAGCCTAGGAAAGAGTTGTTTACAGAAGGACTTTTTTTCCTTTCCATGCTATTTTCTTTGTCTTCAGAACAATCATGCTTTTATAAGTGAAACTGTTTTCATGTTATTTCTTTATGAAATATCACAGGGTATTTTTTAACTCCATGTTGAGTTTAATTTTTCCAATAGCAACTAAAGCTGGGTGCTGGACATAGTGACCTCCAAAAGCAAAAATATTTTTTGTAGCTCATTATCATCCTAGGTTGCACGAAGCTTTTAGTGCTAGAGAATGCATCAACTCCTGTGGAGCTCTGTGAGTTTAAAGGTTTTCTCTGAGCGTACATGTGTCTGCCCTTCATCTTAACTGCATCCAAAGAAAAGGGAATCTGAGAGAGTGCCCTGTGAGAGTAGCCATAGGATCTCAAACTGGACAGATAAAAGGGACAAAGTGAGGCTGCCTATGGCTTGAGGGAAATTTAACCTCCACTCTGTCCCCTCAAAAGCTTGTTAGTTTCAGATCTTCTTCACGACCCCAACTAGGCTCTCAGGTCTTACAGTGGCGGGCCTAGCTGACTTGTAAGAGCCAGCCCTGCATTTTCAGGATTTTGGGGCTATTTGGGTCTTCTTCATTTTGAAGTATGTGGGAATTGGATGTCCTTTAGTTGAAAACTTGAGAGTTAAGTTTTCTATTACATAATTTGTTATTTTAGGAATTCATTATTTGTTTTTAGAATTTTAACTTTGAGTCACAAATGGAAGCAACTGCTTGCTAGATTTTGCTTAGTTTCTAACTTGCTGAATTGTATTCTCTATACATTGTGAAGCAAGATGGATGCAGTAGAACAAATAACCCATTTTCTCCCCTTTAAATAGAGTAAAGTCTACTTATGTTTGGTTTGAACAGATGCACTTTTACTCACCAGGTGGTCTTTTGAGTACAAAGTTCTACAGTATTTGTGAGGGTATTTATTAACAGAATTAATATTATTCAACAAAAATTGAGAGTAGGATACAGTCACTATTTTGGTCTCAGATTTATGGAGTGGTGTAGGGTAGAATTGACATCAATGGGATTGTAGCACATTAAGCTTTTTTTTTTAAGATTTATTTATTTATGCATACAAGCTGGGGTATAGGCCAGAGGCGTGGGGCGGTGAGAGGATTCACCAGAGACAGAATGGGGAGCAGAACAGGCAGATCGATGGAAATACACTGCTGAGGGGAGCAGCGGGTGAGGCAGAAGAGGTCTGCTGCGCCATGTGGGAACCTCCCCGGCCGGCATCAAACTTGCATTGCTGCTGCCGACAGCTCCACAGCGCAATACTTAACCGCTGCACCACCAGGGAGGCCTTGTAGCATATTAAACTTAACACTTTACTGTATTTAGGCATAGTTTGGGATCATTAATGAAACCCTGATCTCTGTTAATAGGCTCAGAAAGGTTCAGCCGTTTCCAGGACTTTGCATAAACAACAGGCATCATAGTATAGAGAAGACTCCTGTCTTTATTTATTTTAAAGATTTATTTTTTATGCATTCAAGCTGGGGTGTAGGCCAGAAGTGTGGGGCGGTGAGAGGATTCACCAGAGACAGAGTGGGGAGCAGAACAGGCAGATTGACCAAAGTACACTGCTGAGGGGAGCAGTGGGTGAGACAGGAGAGGTCTTCAGCGCCATGTGGGAATCTCCCCTGCCAGGTAGCGAACCCGTGCTGCAGTGGCTCTGGACAGCCCAACCCTTTGTGCCACCAGGGAGGCCCTACTCTCCAGTCTTTACAGGAAGTATTACCAGCTGTGCATAACTGTTTGCTGTGGAGTTTATTGCTGTTGCTACTTTGGAGTTGTCCGGGTGCCATGTGTCCCTGTCCCTGAGACCGCAGCTCTGAGTGGCAGGTCGTGGGTGCTGCTCTTTGCGCTGGGTGGCAGCCTCCCTGGTCTCCCCAGTAGATGCCAGTGCCAGCTGTGAACGTTGTTGAGGCAAACTCAGAGCATCAGTCATGTGTCCATTCAATCTTTGTTTTTAAGTAAATGCTTTTAAATTTTTTTTACGTTTTCCTTTTTTTCATTCGTGTTTTATTTTCTTGTACAAGTTGTATGCTAATCTTCTCAATGTCATTTTCTGCTTTCACACTCCTTTGTTTAGACTGGTAGCTGCTGTTAGGAGTTGTAGGCTTTGTACTTTCCAAATGCTGTCCAGCTGGATCACAATGTGTGTCCTGATTTGAAGATCCTTAAATAGTGGGACTTGAGAGCTTCACTGGGGCCACCCAGGCACCATCGCCGTCGAACTCTGTGTTTCTAAAGCCACCGACACTGTTCCTCACCCCTCCTTCAAATTCCTCTTCCTTGTCTTCCAAAACTTTACCCTTTCTTTTTTTTGCCAGCTCTTTGCATCTCTCTCATCACCCCCAAAATTTTGTGTCCCCTACAGTTCCTTCCTGATTTTTCTTTTAATCCCACATGGCACAAAATGTTTGTGTTTCCTCAGTAACCTCAGCCTACCTATTTGCCGGCCTGCTGCTCATGTGCACTTGCATGTGACACCCCCGTCTCATCCTCACAAACCCAAAGTGACCATGTCAGTCTCACTCCCGCCCCTCCTTCACCTCTTTCTCTCCAGTGTCCACCACCTTGGGGAATGGCTTTGCCACCTACCCAAGTGAGTAGTCAGAGCAGAGCTGGGACTCATGATCACCTTCCCCTCTCGCCTCGTCCACATTTCCACAGTCTTGTCATTATGGAGGACTACTGAACTTCCGTCGCGTTCCTCAGTTTTCAACTTCCTCCCTGTCATTTCACACTAAAACTTTTCTGATCAAAACAGCCTCCAAATTTGATTTCTGGCCTCCTGCTTTCCACTTGGCCATGCTGCATATTGCATGTGATGTGCTAATAAAATGGAAATGATCCTTGGACCAGCCCTTTCATTACAGCCTCCTGCTTTCAGAGTCTTGTCCACCTTCCCCTGTGCGTGGCCTACTTGGCTTTGTCTCTGACTTTTCCCCTGCTGCTCCCGGCGGTAGGCCTGCAAATGTCTCTGTTGCTGTGTTTTCTCTGTCTGTGATGTCTTATAACGCTTCTTTGATTGACATGCCCTCCACGCCCTGCTTGGGAGCTTAACAACCACCGGAATCTTACACCAGCCCAAGCCTCACCCTTTCTGAGAAGTCTCCTCTAATTTCTCAAGACACCCTCCTCCCTCCTCTACCTTAATTGTCCCTCCTGGGAATGTTCTTGTCACTGAATATCTCTTTCCTTCACTGAATTTAATAATACTTCATTTTATTCTGTCCATTTTTTTCAACATGAGGTAGCCTGTCTGATTCATCATCATATCCCAAGGACCAGCCACAGACTCTGGCACCTCAGCAAGCTAGCAACAAATCTTTTATAACTTCATTTTAATAAATAAGCCAATAAGCAAAAGAACTTACTCAAAGAAGTAGGAACAGAAGTAAATTAGGCAAAATAAAATTTTAAAACTTTTTGTAGTAAAATAAACTCACCTGCATTGTATCATATCTAAGTGACCACTTCCTTTCTAAGTGACCAGTTCTGTGGCAGCTGCACAGACTCTCATTATGATGTGGCCGTCCCCACCATCCATTTCCAGAATATTTTCATCTCCCGATACCAAAACCCTGCCCATGAAGAAACAACAACTGTCCCCTCCTTCAGGAGAAAATCAGTTAGGGGAGGGGAGAGATCGAAGCTTCCATGGTTTGCAAGGTCACATATGTAGATTATAGTACAAAGGTGTTTCCTGTTAAAGCATTTGGGAGCTGGACTTGGTAGCTTGACCTTGTCTCACCTCCAGGTTCCTTCCTTTCCAAACTTCAGAGTGACCCAGGGAGCGAGGATGCTCCAGCCGGGTCCCCAGCTCAGCCTCTAGAAATCCTCAATAGCCCTTCCTCAGGCCTCAGAAGGAGCCGTCCCGCACTCCCTAGGCAGTGTCCCTGGGTCTTCCTCCCTGCCCAGCTTCAGGGTTGTAGTGTGAACTATGGGCCGCTCCTCCAGGTGCCAGGCTGCAGGCTCTGCAGCCCAGGGACATGGTTTGCATGGTACCCCCCGGAGCCTGAGTGAGGGGGACACTCCTCCCCTGCGCTGCAGTGTCTCTGGCTGTCTTCTAGGATGCTAGCCGCACAGCACCTTGCCAGCGATACAGTGACTCCGTATCCAGCCCGAGCCCTTAGGACAGGCTGACACGTCATGAGGCTGAGAGAGGGATGGTTGCTGTTTGTCACTGTTGTCATTTGGTAGCCGCCTTCCAAACACAGCTGTTTGGATGGAAACTGGGCACCATAGGGATACGGGAAGAGCTTGCCAGTCTTGCTGACAAGCCAGTCTCTGGCTGCATCTAGGCTGTGTGTGGTGGGTCGATGTGCTCCCAGGAGCAGGCTGTAGTGTCTTCAGTGACAGTGTTGTGTGTCTGGTGACACAGGATGAATTCAGGATGCCTGCTGTGCTGAAAGCAGCCAGGGTGAACTCTGCATTTGCAGAAGTTGTGGGAAATTCAGCAAAAAAAAAATCTGTGCAAATTAAAATGGCCCTTAGAGATATCTTGTAAAAAGCAGTTGGATGCGCTGTCAGGTGGTGTGTGGTGGCATTGCTCCCTGCATGTCACCAGAGAACCAGACACCTGTGTATACACGGCAGGGGACATGCCTTCCTGCCCTGCTCAGGGGGCATTCTGCATGGGCACCACCCGGCAACCTGGCCTCTTCACACCATATGGGAGGGTCTAACAACACCCAAACTGGCCCAGGGAAAGGGGGCTTCCTCAGCGTGCTCACACCCCACCCCCCACCCCCCACCCCCACTAAGCACACAAACGCTAGACCACAGGGAGGACCTTACCAGAAGCCAGCTCTAACGGGTGTGCTGTTGTAAGTCCCCTCTGCTCTGAGAGGGGAGCAAGAACTGTCAGCCCCTTGCCTGATGAGGGCACGTCGGCTATGGGAACTTGGGAACTATCCCTGGGAATTTAAATGAGTCGGGGAGGAGGGTGTGCAGGGGGTAACTATTCTGATGACCTTATATTTGAAACCACTGTTTTTCTTTAGACATGTTGATTGTGTAACATATGTAAAAACTTGTGGAAATTAATGATCACTAGGACAAATTAGCTGCTTAGACCTTCTCCCACCAGCATCAGTGTAAAATCTTCCTTGAGTCTTGTTCAGAGCTTGCATAATGAACAGTTTGAACAAAGTCTGCTTCCACTTGTTAAAAATCCCTTGGTGTGGTGACAGAGTGCAGTTTAGACAGCCTGTCATCAAAGCTCTTGTAGAAAAGAGGGTTTAATTTCCTTTTTACCTGCAGGAACAATTGCTGTGTAATAAGGAGATGGGTGGAGTGTCCTCGGGGCTGGTCAGCAGAGCTGTGTGCATCTCCTCCCTGAGCATGTGTGTTTCGGTGGGATTGGGGTAGGGATGTGTTATCTGGTCCCCCAACTCTTGGCTGGTGAACCCTCCACAGGAAGGCGTGATAGAGATCAAGATGGCCCTGGCCCATTTGTTCTGAACCCACTTCTTTAGGCTCTGCAGGCTTGTTTTAAGGAACATGCGACGCACAGGTACACAAGGTGGGTAGGGGTGGGGTGTTGACCTATACAGCTGTGACCGTGTTTGCAGGCATGTGTCGGAGCTGACCCTCTCCACCAGTCCCGCTCTGGAGGGAGTCGGAATCCCGCCCAATAACGTGCTGTAGTTTACTGTCTATTGCTTTTTGCTTGACTCTTCTAGTTCCCGTTAAGTTTTAAAGATGACAGGCGACTATAGCATGCTAAGTGGTGCAAAATAACAGTAGGGATGTAGAGATAAAGGTTTAGTGCAGTCCTGAACCGCGGTCAACAATCTGTGCTTATTAAATAATCGATGGTTTGGACGTTACTATAGAATGCAAAATCTCAAATCCCGGAGCCTGATACTGTTAGAATTCTGTGGACAAGGAGAATAGGTTGTGTTTTTCTCTTCTCCTGACTCAGGGCAGTGCAGGGAGAGCCATGGGGCATTGGGAGACCCGCTGAGGAAGATGCACAGGGACAGCACCTACACAGATGCCAGTGTGGCGCCCTGGCTCCCAACTGATGGTGTCTGCTTCCTTGCTTGTGTGTAGATAGTGGGATGGAGAATGAATTCATTTTAATTCTTTCCAGCCTTTGAATTCCTAGCCTGCCCCAGAAACCCACTTCTCACCAAAGGTTTTGGTTGTGACACTTTCCAGGAAGTGTTTGTGTTGGTGGAGATAGGTAGAGCTAACGAAAGGGGTTACTGTGTGTGGTGGGCTAATGGGTTCGTATCTGTCTGTATCTCAGAGTTTTGACTAATTTTGTCAGTTTTTTGCACCTTAGCCAAAAAAGGAAAAGACATTACTTCAGCATTCCCTTTTCTACCAGTTGACCTAGGGTCTCCCACCCCAGCTCTGACCTCCCCAGGCCTTGCTGCAGAACCTCCTGTGTGTCCCTGTTAGCTCCCAGCTGACTTTCATGCTTCCGTAGTTCAGCCTGCGAAACTTGCTTATCCTTCCTGTCATGCCCCCATCTGGGTCCCACCCAGGTATCTACTGCTCCATCCTAATCTGCCGTCCTGGCGCCACACACACCCTCAGCATTCCTGCATCCCAACTGTCATGAAAATCCTTGGTTTCCTGCAAGCCCATCTCAAATACATTTCTTTGTAGAGCTTCCTTTCCCCTAGTTTCTCCCAACAGGAGTTGATTTCTAACCTGCCTGAGCACCTGTAAATTCATTGTGCACTGCCCTGGTGACAGATTGTGTTTGTGTTTCACTTAAAAGCTATAGGTGACAACTACTGTGCTCATATCGGGTGCCAAGTTTTCTAATCAGAATCTTTGGTTGAGTTTTTAAATTAAACCACCCCAAAGCCCAGTGAGATGGCTGCTGTTTACCCCTTTCATGGACAGGATGCCCAGGGATTAAGAGAGGATATAACATATGCAAAGTCAGTCAGTTAGCGGTGGAGCTGAACAGCTGGTGGGAGTTGTGTGGTTGGAAAGGCAGGCAGGGCTCTGGGTCCCAGTGTGCACGGTAGGGGAGCTGAAGACAGTGGGGCCAGGTGCTGGAACTGCAGCGTGGCCTGTGCAGACTGCCGTCTGGGTACAGCACCCAAACCACATCACCTCGAATAGTGTTTAGGGCATTTGTCTTCTGCATAATTTTGGAAGATTCCCAGTTGATATACATTGCTGAAGACAGACTTTAACTTGGTCCTGTTCCCTGGGTGAGTCGTGTTTTAATTGCCAAGTTGTGGTAAAATGCTGTGCTTAATTATGGACTCCAACATCTAATTTGTCAGTCATTGCTGCTATTTGAAACTCTCAATTGTTTTTACCATCCTTCCGCATCCTTCCACTGTTTGCACTTGAGTTACAGAGGGCTTCATCTCCCTGGACACATCTCAGCAGTGCTGTTGCTTGGGAGTGAAACTCGGGAAATAGAGGCATAATTAACCAAAATCCACTGAGGAAGAGGAATGTATCAACTACTGCATACTGAGAATTCCTTATTGAGAAATTGATAAATTATAATCAATCACAAGCTTAAGAGATCAATTTAAGTAATCCATTCATATTAACGGTGTATGTATAGTCCTGTTCATGGACAAGGTGTGATGGGGAACAACGGTTACTGTTAGAAATAAGGGGTTTGGGGCAAGGGACAGTTCTCTTCTCCCTTTCATCCTGGGGTGAGAATACTTCTGGAAAAATGAGGAACTGATATTGATTTGGAGCATCTCTTCCTAAATGTCCATCCCTTGAACTCTTTGTTTACATTGCAATGAAGTGCTCTGCTGTAAGTGAAAAGCTGGTGTTGAGTGTAGTCCTGTGACAATGGATGGATGGACTGGCTGGCTGTTGATTGAGACTGTTTCAATTGCTATTTTTTGTACGGTCAAAAGACACCCATGTTATATTTCTGCAGGGAAGAGTAATAGGGAGCTATTTAGTATCAGTTACTTTAAAACATCTAGTTATTTCTTGACTAAACTTATAAAAGTATAGGGAAGAGAATCTACTGAAATTTAATGCTAAAAGGTTTAGAAATTTCCTGACAGTGACCAGAATGTTAAGAAAGATTATTTCTTAAAATGCCATAGAGTTGAAAGATAGAGTATGTCTTGTCCGCCAAACCTATTTGAATGTTGACATTCAGATGTTGAGGGCTCATTAAGACTAAGAGAAAACAAATACCTGGATTCATCTCAAAAGAGAAAATTTGTGATTTCATACCACCCCTTCACTGACCTCTTAAGATAGTTGGGAATGGAAGGAAAAAGACTCAAGAGTTCAGTGTTCTGGCGCCCCTGTTTTCAAAGTGGGGTGGGCAGCAAGCTGCCCGGCTTCCAGTAACGATCACCCACAAGCCATCTCCAGCAGAAGGGGCCAGCCAGGGCCCAGAAGGTGGTACCGCCCTCTCCCTGAACTAGGCCTGTTCTCAAATAATATTTGTGTGGCGGTATCAAATTCAGAAAGTTTGGAAAGAGTAGTTAAGTCCTCAGCATAAGGACTAATTCTGACCTGGTTTCGTCCACCGTACATCCATTTAGAGCCATAAAAACCTCTGGGTGGCATTCCACCAGTTGATGTGTGTGTTCTATGTGTGTGAACAGTCAGAAAACAAAGCCACTATTGAGTTATATAAATGCAGAAAGGAGATGGGAATGAATGCTGGCCTTCTGAAAATGATGTTTTTTCACTTTGGGATAACTCCAGTAACCAAGTAGAATTTTCTGATACATTTGCCAAATAAAAGAGCTGAGGTTGAGAGTGAGCCTGAGATATTTCAGCTTAATGAACATCTTAGAGGGCAAAGTAAGAAAAACAAGCTCTAAATACAAATACAAAAGTTGCAGCTTGACTTTTCCTATGGAATTGTGTTATCACTTCCCTATGGAAACATAACACATTCAGCATTCACTGTAAATGTAATTCATTAGTATTACTTGTTTACCCTAAGAAAATTTAAGAACCATCCGGCCCCAAGATGTTGCATTGGTCCCAACTATGTTGACATTCTACTGTCATCGCCTTGTTCTCCATCGTTCAGTGACACCACCTCCTCTTTGCAGTAAGAAAATAAAAGCAGTTATAAAGTGAAGCTATGTTTGAGGTTTCTCTGATTTAAAACCAAACTTTTAAAGCAGAAAGTAGTGTAGTAGCTCATGACATGTGAATTTGTGTCATTCCTCAATCCTTACCTAGTTTTTTCTTTGTAACTCCTCTCATCCCACCTCAGTCCCCCTTCACCCCCAGTCTCCTTCCAATGATTTCAAAATAAATAGTGAGGAATTTAGGTGTCTTCATGGAAAAGAGCAAATGGAGATCCCTTTTATGGTGTCCAGATAAGTGTTTTGATCTTTCTGTCATCAAAACACATTGCCCAAGGTAGGGGCAAGCTAGTGTTCCTAACCACTGGTCTTCAGTTTCTATACTGGTCAGAGGGATTCTCTTTCATCTAGCAAACATGTATTGAGCAATCGGACTTGTAAAGATAAATGCTCAGTCCTGCTTCTTTTTTTTAAATATATTTTTACTGTTATTTATGTCTTTTACATTTTGTATTCCCCTTGGGTAACCCACCACCAATTCACCCATGATCCATCTCCGTGGTCCCTTGTGTCCTTTTCTACTCCATTTTGTGCCCTTATCCTCCCCCCACCCCCGCCCCCGCTGAGTGTCTCTCTCCTATTTGGTTTCCTTATAGTCCTGTTATAAGTGAAACCATTTGATATTTTTCTTAATTTCTGGCTTGTTTCACTGAGTATGATTCCCCTCTAATTCCATCCATGTCGCTGCAAATTGCATGTGTTTATCTTCTTTGAATGCTGAATAGTATTCCATTGTGTATATGTACCACATCTTCTTGATCCAATCATCTATTTTTGGACATCTGGGTTGCTTCCATACCTTTGCTATTGTGAACAGTGCCGCAGTGAACATACGGGTGCATGTATCCTTTTGGATTAGTGTTACCCAAAGGACACAAAATCAGTCCTGCTTAAGGGCAGAATCTAGTTAGGGAGAGAGACACACATAAAACCAACCATCTTCTAGGATGTGCTAAAGTGGTGCAAAAAACGGACTGTTGTAGAATGCAGGAAGGTCCTGATTGATGAACTCAGAGTTAGGATGTTAGAAGTCAGCCTTGGAGAGAAAGAATTTTTTGTGAGCTAAAAGGGGAGAGGTTTTCCAAATGAGAGGTCAAAATGAGCAGAGGTAAGAGCGATGTGGTCAAGTCTGAGAACCGGGGCATGGAGGAGAGAATGGGGTTGGGTAGGATGGTCCAAGGCCTGGAAGAGGTTACCAGGGATTTGATCCTTGCTCCTGAAAGCAAAGGGAAGCTTTCTAGAGCTTGTCAGCATTCAGATGAATTGGGATGTACTGAGGGGCATCGGAGCTTCTGGGGTGGACAGATCCTGGCAGTCTAAAGAGCTTTAGAGCAATGTTTTTCTGATCCAGGCTGGAGATGGGGAATCCAAGGGACTGTCAGCAGGTTGGAGACCACTTACCTTCTTTGTCTTTGTGTTTTCAAAACAAGCTTCCATGATACCTGACACATGGTTTATGCTCAATAAATAGTTGAATTTAATTAGACTGACTGTGGAAGAGGAAGAAAGGGGAGGGAAAAAAATGATGTTTACCTTGAGAAAAAAATATAGGAGGACCAGGATTGAGGTTGGGGGAAGGAAAGAACCCATTCATTTTTAAGAGGTTTGATTTGAATTGCTGGTGAGGAGGTTCAGCAGAGGTTCTAGAAGATAGCTGGAGAAAGCAGGATGTCGCCAAAGAGGAAGAAGTGGCTCTCAAGACAGGTCTGCTTCTTGTTCATTGGTGCATTTGGAAGTCAGACCTTTTAGTGTCTGTTCTTATTCTTTTCCTGTTAGTAAAATTTCTCATTCTAATTCTGTTATCCCTTCTTTGCTTAAAACCCCATCCTGCCCTGCTATTGAAGGAAGGAAACTGCCATAGTTCAACAGGTCAGGTTCTGTGCAAAATCGTCTGACCATGCAGACCCACTGCAAACTGTCTACTTAAGAAAATCCAGTCATCTCTAAGGGACAGCTATAGCTTGGCATCAAGTGTGCTGGACTTAAAATCAAGAGGCCTGGCTTATTGAATGAATGACTTCAATTCCATTCCCATGGCTCCAAAGCAAACATGTCCCACCCCGCTGCAAGAGTCAGATGGTGTGTGCAAGCATCCACTTCTGAAATAAAGGATCACAGCTAGTAAAGTCCAGTTTACCTTTCACCACAGCTGGCCGCATCGTTTACTAGTATCCCAGCAGCTGCCCCCTGGCCTGTTCGAGAAAAGAAGGCCAAGGGGAAACATCTGTGCCCTGACTCCAGGCTGCAGTGCCTGTCCAGAGCGCAGTCAGCAGGTGAAGGACCCTTGACCTTAGACGTAGATATACTAGGCAGACACACCTTTACTCTGACAGGATATAAATTCAGTAATTCCTATTAATATCAACTGCAGTCCAGGCATTTTTTCATGGAGGTTTCTGTATCAATCAAATTGGTAAAAACTAAATAGTAGAATCTGAATATTCATTCCAGACGAGTAATAAAATTGGAAAGAAGCTTACAAAGAAGGTGACAGTCTCACTGTGGTCATATAGTCTGAGAGAGCTGGTGTGAGAAACTGGAATCAATCGCTGTTTAATGTCATTGGGGTTCAGTTATCCTCCGCACTGCTATACTAGGGCGCTGCATAAGCAAATCAGCCCATTGAATTCTGGCAGTTTTTGGAAACATACATGTTTTTCATCCCTGTTATTTTTGACACCTCCTACCCCCACCCCCTGGAAGGCCGTTTTCCAGCTGTTCCTCTAGGGAATGGTTTAGGGGGAGTTTTTTCTGTAGGCTTCCAGCTGGCTTCATTTTCACTATTTCCATGAAGTCACTGCCTTTGTCAAGTTTATAAGCTATGATCCATCATGCATTGCCTTGGGGTTTTCCCTCTGGGTTGTTGACTTCATATTTTTGATTTGCACATGCAGGCTGTCTCCTGGTTCGGACATCTATGTGACGGTCTCCTCCATAGCATTAGCAAGATCCCAGCAGTGCCGTAACTCCCCGAGCAACCTGTCTTCATCCAGCGAGACTGGCTCGGGCGGAGGCACTTACAGGCAGAAATCCATGCCTGAAGGGTAGGTATGCCATCAGCCCCGCTGTGCACGGCCTCGGTTTCATCGCCATCTTTCCTCTGAAATTCAGACATACTTAAGATGATTTCCATTCAGCCTGCTTTGAGTAACTGAGAAAAAGCAAAAGAGAAATGTGATTGGTAGTCCAGATAGAAAAGTGTTTTCATAACTGGTCCAAACCACTTCTTAGGAAGTTTATCATCTTCTACTCTCAGGGACTCAATGGCAGAGAAATCAAGTAACATTTGTTTTTACGTTCCGTACTGCCTTGTTCATCATAGTGCAGGTTTTCTCACTTATTTTCCTCCCAAGTGAACTGCTGGCACTGACTTGAGTTGGTATTGCTGTTAAAGGAGAGAAAATGATCATCATAGCCAACGCTTAAAATTATTTTTCTCACACATTAGAAGTCTTCTGTGATTTCATCCTGTGGGTGGTTTTTATTTTTTCAAAAACACTAAACACCCAAAAGTAACTATTTGTGTCTGACAAGGCTTACAAAGTGAAAAGCTAAATGTGCATGATTTTAGTGGCTGCTGAAGGGAGGGGGGAGGGCCAGTGGCAGGACTGAAATGTCTGAAGCTGGAAGTAATCGGCAGCCAAGCATTACAGGACTCCCACCAGCCAACTTTGCCCAGAGGAAGAGGAAGAGAACTATCAGACTTCCTGTTGGGAGAGCTCTCTGGGGAACTGGAAGGAGAAACCATTTGAAAATCAAATCTGAGGTGTTTAAAAGCTGATGTTTCTATTCTGAGTTTTCCTCAAATGTATTTTTAATAAATACACAGTCTTTACTTTCTTCAGATTTTACCACATTACCAAATAATCATGCTTACTACGAATACCTTCATAATGGGTAGTTTTTCAATCTTACAGTATTTTGTTGGTTTTTATGGCCATTATGATTTTTGGTGTTGCTAAATGTTTATGTTAGCAGAAAGTAGGTAGGTAATAAGACCACTATAAAAAGATGCGAACCCCCCCCCCCCCAGTTTTCTGGGATTCCCTTGGTAGCACACCTAAAGTGCACATTTCTTAATTACTTCACTGACAATTAGAAAAAAAATTTAGCTCTTATTCATGAGTCCCTGAAAAATGTTCTGTGAGTTAAATATTGTTATTATACCACACCACAAGCCCCCTAATTATTTCTTACTTTAATTAGTAAATTGGAAATTTTCTGGTTTGACTTCAAAAGTAAGAATTCACTGCAACCTCAGTGTTATTGCAGCAATAAAATATAAATGAGCTAACCACAACAAAACATTGTTTTCTTCTGACTGTGTTAGACTTTAAATGTGTTCCAGAAATGTAAGTTGAAACATTAGTGTTTTTTGTTAACATCAGAAAGTGGTTTCGATGCCCATGCTGCATAGTAGCTTTTTAGATGAGGTTGTGATTACACAACGCGATGTTTAATACTGACCCTAGTGATGGTAAGGGTTTCCCCTTTGTGCCTCTACCCAGCCATTAGTCGTCATACTATGTAACACCTTCTTTACGTGGGGTGACCTTTCTCAGGATACGAAGTCCTCCTCTGGATCCCAAGTGCTTTGTGCTTACCTGGCACACAGCAGGGGTGTGAGCAGCCTGCTGCAAGGTCACTAATGTTAAGAGGCACAAAGCCCAAGAGCTCGTCCTGATGGTGGGCCAGGTCACGATGACTGTCCACATGTGACACCTGCTCCTTTGCTGTCCTCCCTCCGCTTGGGTGGCCCGGTGTCTGCATGTTTGGAAGTGTGGCTGTGCGCCCCCGGGCGTGAGGATGTTGAGTCCATCCAAGTCAGCTGAGAGGTGAAGATTTAGTAAGGTGGGTAATAAGACCTGCTCTGCATGAGTGAGGGAGAAAGGCACCTGCACAAGGTTAGGATGGAAATGAGGTCTTTACAAAGCACCCTGTTTAGATACCTACTGGTGGAATGGCTGGGTCATGCGGCATTTTTTACTCGTTTTCCATAGTGCCGCACGGCTTTCCGTCTCCACCAACACTGCACTTGGGCTCCTTTATCTCCACGTCCTCCTCTACACTTAGCTTTTTGATCATGGCCATTCTAACAAGTGTGAGGTGGTATCTCGCTGTGGTTTTGATTTGCATTTCCCTGATAATATGTAATCATGAGCATTTTTTCATGTCCCGTTGGCCATCTGTCTGTCTATCTTCTTTGGAGAAGTGTCTCTTCAGAGCCTCTGCTAGTTTTTTGATTGGTTTCTGTGTTTTTGTTGTTGCTGAATGGTATGAGTTCTTTATATGTTTTGGATATTAATCCCCTATGGGGAGTTCTCCCAGGCATAGGTTGCCTTTGCATTTTTTGTGGTGGTTTCTACTGTGATTCAGTCATTTATTAAGGTGTGAAACTGTCCTCCTAAAACTTAGCTCTTTTCCAGGGGTATCTCAATAAAAATAAATATTAAAAAAAGTTTCAATAAAATAAAAAAGAGACAACACTGTTTGAAAGGCGTGGGTCTACCACTGTTGAGATTTATTTCTGGGCCACACACTTGGGCTTGTCCACAGGGAGGGTGGCTGGGTAAGTGAGGAACTGGTGTGAGGTAAGTGAGGCCCATGGTGTGTGAGAAATTTCTCTGAGAAATTTTTCTCACCTGAAGGTGAGAGTTGAGGCCACCGTAGCTCACCCAGTATTCTTAGATGAGGGATTAAACTGTCTGTGAGGGCAACTGAGACCAATAAAATGAAAGTTAATAGAGAAGACCTCTCTGGCCCATTATGAGGAAGATAATTCAAAGCTGTTAGCCCCTCTGGGGAGGACTGAGGGGCTCATGAGTTACAGCTCCTACTCACTGCGTTTTGTGCATCACCATGTGATTGCTTAGAAACGCCTTTAGATCTGAACTGTGACTGCAGAACTATTAGGTGCTCCACCAAACAAGGCATAGCTATGCCCTTCCAAGAGCAGCACCATGTAGAATCAGGACAGGTTCTGTCTGAGTTTCTCAAGGATTGGGTCTTTGCATCCCTTACACCCTGCATGCAGTAAGTGAGGCGTGTGAGGAAACTAAAGCTGCAAGAATATTGGATGAAATGTTTTTCAAGGCAGAATTTAATTTCTTGTTTAGCACCAAACAGCCAGAAAAACATTTAGCTTAAAATTCAGAAGTTTAAAACGTTATCTTTAATTTTTACTGATACCAAAAATTAGAAACAAAATTAGAATCCATTTCTAACTTTTATCTTTCTGCATTTTTTAAAAAGTGTTAATTCGTTGCAAATCTAGAAGAGAATTAAAGGGCCAGTTTGAAGCTATTTACTTATTTAAACTAACCAATGACACTACTGTTTTAAGGAGATGAAAAAGATCATAATTAGTGAACCTTTTTTTTTTTTTAAATAAGCAGTTTCACTGAAGTGCCCATAAATTCAAGGTTTTTATTTTTAAAAATAGAGTGAGGTCTGTGATTGTGTTTGTAAATGACTGGCATTTGTGGCATTTGTGGAAAAGTAACTAGGGAGATGCTACAGTAGGAGTTTCATTAAAATATTTGATAGCCTTCTCTACTTTGCCAATGCTTATATCTAGATTTTTCTTCCTGGATCCATACAGTGGAATTGCCAGTTTACAGATAAGAGAAATGAAGGTGAACTGGAGTGACTTTGGGTGGGGAAGCTGGACCTTGGCCTCAGGCTGTCCTCCTCATCTGCTCTTTCCGATATGCCAGTTGCTGTTCCTCCCCATGTGTTTCTCTGTCTGGGAAGAATAAAAGAGCCATCACATGCATCAATTAAGTCAGGACCTGTTAGTTTTTTATTGTATAGACTACTTATAAGTTCATTAGTAACCACAAACAGATTTGTAAATTTCCACATAAATGTTTGACTTTTATAACTCTGATTCTTTTTATGGACACAATCATTATTTACTTTGTTGATATTGCTAGTTAAGGCATATACTTTAAGTATATATTATGTTGTTATTCTTCACAGGCAAAACAACTCTGGGCTCATTAAACAGCTAAATGTTCTTTCCAGAAATAGGCTTTTACCTTCAATATATGCCAGTTTACCTACTTTCAAATTGCTGTTCCCAATGGCAATTTAAAATTGATACATTTTGAAAACAGTCTCTGTGTCATGTTAATGGATAGCAATCTTTGTCTCAGACCTTACAGTAACTGCTCAGAAAATACGCGTTCCGAGAATGAATGACGTGGTGATTTAGCAAATTACCAACCTAAGAGAAACAAACCCCTGAAATGTGCCCATTGAAAGGTATACTTGGAACAGAGAGATAGTGAAATGTTTCCTTTGAATGAATCTGAGCTGGCTACCCAGGCTAGAAGATTTTGTCTTTCCACTCATTTTATCGTAGGTCCACTCAGCCCTGATGGCTTCTGCCCTGGTTACAGTTGATGTACTTAGCACACACGCCTTTCTGAACAGAGCGTGTATGCTGACCACAGTCGGCACAGTTCTGTGGAGAATGCATGCACAAGTACACACGTGTAAGCGGAGCTAGCAGTACCTGTTGTGAGAGTCTAGTTTATCACACCAAGGACTAACATCCATTGACGGATGAGGACCTGATGTTGTCTTTGCTTTGTTTGTGGAAATCGCCACAGGTTTGGAGTAAGCCGCCGATCCCCAGCCTCCATCGACAGGCAGAACACTCAGTCAGATATCGGTGGCAGTGGGAAGTCCACACCCAGCTGGCAGAGAAGTGAGGACAGCATTGCCGACCAGATGGGTAAGTCACTCACTTCTGCGAAAAGCAAGGTGATTTTGCACCAAGGTGACACTGGCCACCTCTGATGATGTCTTCAAAGCATTCTGATGAATTACAGCCCTGGTTAATAAACGTGTATTAGAACTGAGGTGTAGTTTGATTACAATATGTGAAAGCAACAATGAAAACCTGAGAAGAAAGTCAGGGAATTCTGAGTGACCTCAAATTTAAAAATAGAAAGGGCATAGAATTATTTTCAGCCCCCAGATCAAATGCACAAGTCCCTGGTATCTCTCCTCTCCCTTGTTTGTTTAGCCTAGAATGAGTGTTTGGAGAGATTTCTTGGTTTTCTTAATGTTGAGTTTTAAAAACAAAAAACTATGTGCGAGTGGGAAAGATGCAATTGTTGTTTAGTCACAGATGTAACTTGATTTGGACACTCTCCTTTCTTCAGTCATCTCCCCCCACTCTGCTATTAAGCCGTCAGCTAATGAAATGTCTTAGCTGTATAAAACAGCTGGATGGAGAAGATGTACCTTAGTGAGCTTCATTTGGATTTCTGGTACTCAGCCTTTTCTGCCTTTAGATGCAGTTGTCCTACAGTAACACTGGATCACTCACTGATATGATAAAATTTTAGCATTCACCGTGATTATTCCAATACAGCAGTATCAGGGACTTAGTATCAACACGTGGATAGAGCCGGGACTTGAGTCTAGAGTGTTAGGTGTTTTAGTTCCTTCATTTTATCTCTAGTGGCATTACCATTCTTATGAGGTAAAAAGAAGTACATTTCAGGACTGAGAAAGATGAACTTTCAAGGCAAAGACCCATCTTTTGTATCTTCTCTGCAAAGGCATCCTTTTGTTCTGTTTTAATGATGGTGACCCCATGGACATACTAGTGGAGATGTGTCAGGCTAAGACCTGAGTTGAGGAAGAAAAATGTAATTCTTAGGTTCTGAAGATATGCTTTGTTCCAGTAACTTCGGGGAGATGTGCCTTGTTGTTAAAGCCATCTGTCATTCCCTGCTCTCCTCCTACCCAACACAGAAAACCTGAGCATATTCTGATCTGCTGTTCTGCTCTTGACAGAATGTTTTTAATCCCATATGTTTTGAGACTGTTGGGATGGTAACGACACATGTGTAAAGGATCCCTTCTTCAGCATGACTTTACCAGCTTTTTTTGGCTCCGACTGCTGGTTTTGAACAAAGCCACCAGCAAGTCTTTTGTGCAGTGTGCAGTGTCACACTTCCCACTTGTGTGAAGTCCTGGGGGGGATGAAAAGGTATCTTGGGACTGGAAAGGGTCATTACAAGGTTCTTCCTAGATCCCTATTCATTCTCTAATACAAAACTCCCTCTACTCATTTTCCCTTGCACCCACTTTAGTCACTCTCCACTGTAAATAGTTAGAACTGAAATTCATATAGATGGGTCTTTTTTACACATTTGTTCATCCTCTTAGTTAAGGTATACCGTTATTTTTATTACTATTATTAAGATATCCCTTGAGGCTACTAGAGAAACCTTTTCACCAGGTTGTAACCTTTCTCCATCCAAAATCTGAGGCTTCATATTAAATATTAAGGTAAATTTTTACAATTTTTGATTTTATAGCATTCCAGGAGAATAAGTTTTTTCTAATTAGTATATCAGAAAAAAATCTGAATCTTAGTTGGTATAAACCATGCTAGGAAAAAAGCAAAAAACAAAAACAAAAATTATTACATTTCCAGCACTCAATATACTCCATTTGTAGAACAGACTTGTCTGATGATATGCAGGCCAATTGATAATATGGAGGAAATTCTTGTTAGCCATACCCACCTGTCTTTGTACATCAGCGTGTTATAAACCAGCACCTCAATGAAGGCAAGGAATTTAACTTAATTGACTCACTCCTCTCAGTGGATGTTGTTTTTCTGCTTTTCTGCTTTTGGAAATGGTTGAGAGTCAGAGTCAGAGTATGTTGCCCAGCCTTTGTGTGTTAGGAATGGTGTTGCAGAAGTCCAGAACTGACACTGTTAGCCGTAGGCTAAATCACTTACCTTTCACCTTTGGAACCCCATCTTGAACAGCAGCTTGGAGTCCAAAAGGAAAGCAATTGTTTTAAGTAAACTAGTTGCTGTGTGTCTTTTCTGTTGTGCTTAGCTTACAGTTATAGAGGACCTCAGGATTTCAATTCTTTTGTCCTCGAGCAGCATGAATATACAGGTAAAATATTTCCAAAGTGTCATGGTAAGTAACACGTGATTGCATCCATGCCTGTCTAGGTAATGTAGACCAAGCCAGGTTAGCCACACTTTGCAATGAATGAATATCATAAATTTAATCCATATACACTAAACTTCCCCCCAAAACCAAAAAGTTGATTCCTAACTTTGCCGCGTTGTTCATGGCCTTTGGTTTGGTGGTACTTGGCTATGCTAATGTGTATGACGTGACACACTGTCACCAGCTGCAAGCTTTATCCATCAGCCACCTAGTTTCTGACATGCTGTCTATTGTGTAAACTCTCAACAAGCTTTTTGCTGAAATTCAGAGTTTGCTGGTCAGTGAACTGAGAGATGCAATGGCAAGCCGTCTTCATTTGTCAACTTGTGCTTTTACCCATTTAGTGCTTGCACTATAATGTCCTGTGCTGTATTCCAGAGCCAACATGCCATCTCCCCGCAGTATCAAAGGTACTGCCAGCTTTCCGAGAGAGCCCCAGTGGGAGATTAATGCGACAGGATCCAGTGGTTCACTTGTCTCCAAACAAACAAGGACATGTAAGTTAACTGTATAATGCTAAAAACAGTAGAATCACTGTGCCTTCCATGCAAGTGAAAATGGTACAAGTCTGCCATGCTCTTTCTTCCACACTGTCAGAGAGGAAGTCGGTATGTACTGCTATGGGCCTGGAATTTCTGCTGCAGTGGCCCTAAGGTCACTTTGATATCAGCTGTAGTTCCACTTGGTATGCACCTACCACCCCAGAGGTCTGGATGGAAGACTGAACCAGTTGCCAGCACTCCTAAAATGTTAGAAATAGAAATGTGCTAGAAATGAATTTCATTTGCTTATACAGTTGCAAGCATGAACATCAGTCAAGGAAACAGACAGCTTCATGATCTCTCCCCCACTGCTTCTCTAATTTTCCATCGCTACTCACGTTATTGTCTTTTTCCCATAGTAGTTCCTTATCACGTAAAGGTTGAATGGGGATAAAGATTATCATTCTCCCTTCACCCCTACCCCCCTTAATATCCTGGTCTGGTCACTGGAATGTGTATTTATATATGTGTTATTGTATAGGATGAGGAAATACTGTAGTTTATAAGATGCTCAGAGAACTTCCAACGAGAAGGCTCTCATATATTTTGCTCAAAATAAACACTGAAGCTGAAAAACCAGAGAGAGCCCATGTACTGTGTGAGTGAGCACCCCGCTTTCGACTGTGGGAGGAGATGGACTGAGGAAAGGTGGCGTCCTGCAGTTCCCCTCTGTGTAAGCGGGGACGACCCAGTCCACTGGTCGGTTTCCCCTCCCTCACTAATAATGTATATTGATTACATGGTAAAATAATAGTTTGGATAGATTAGATTCAATAAAATATGTTCTTAAAACTTCACCTGCTTTTTACTTTTTAAAATCTGACTACTAGAAAATTTTAAATTACACGTGTGACTCACATTATGTCTCTCAGAAGCATGTCATGTGCTTTACACTGTCCACTTTTCTCACTTGGGACTGGCCACTTTGAAAATGCCCAGTCACCGCACACACAGCTCAGGGCTGCCAAGCTCCCCAGCACAGGCTCGGCGCTCAGCAAGTTCTGCCCTTCATATCGTGAAAATGAGCAAAGGCCTTTAACACAAACGTCGTTACTGAGGAAGCCAGAGTAGCACCGGTGAAGTAACTGGGGTTGATTCCTTTTTAAGAGGAAGAGATCTGTCACTTTGAGGTAAAATAGGAGCGTCTTCCCCCTGCTCCTAGCCGGTCAAAAGGTCAGTCCTTCAACTGAAGCACACATACAATTCTTTCTTTCCTCTTAATCACCAAGTATCTGGAATTCCTACCTTCCTCTAACTTAAAATACTGCTGCATTCAGATATCTTTTGAAATAGCACTTCTTTGGTAAGCTATATAACATTCTTTCTAAGCAGCTAAGTTACTGTGTAGAAAGGGTTTTCTAATTTAGCTACAGTCCACATGCAATCTATTTTCACTCTCCTAACATGCACCCATTTAAGACGTACAATTTCATGATTTCTAGTATCTTCACAAAGTTGTGCAAAAAGCACTGTGATCTAACTGGAATGTTTTCATCACCCCAAAAGAAATCCTATTAGGCAGTCACCCTGATTCTTCCCATTCTCTCCAGGCCCTGGATACACACTAACCTGCTTTCTGTCTTTATGGATTTTCCTGTTCTGAACACTTCCTCTAAGTGGAAACATAGAGTATGTGGCCTTTTGTGTTTGGATTCTTTTAGTTAGCATAATGCCTTTCAGAGTTCTACCATGTTGTAGCTTCATTTCTTTTTTATGACTGAATCATATTCCATGTTATGGACTTACCCAATGTTTTATCTATTCATCAGTTGATGAGCAATTTGACTTGTTTCTCCCTTTTTGGCCATTACAAATAATGGTGCTATAAACATTCATGTAGAGGTTTTTGTGTGAACATGTTCTCATTTCTCTTGAAAGTGTGGACTTGTAACTGTTTCCCCACAGTGGCTGGCCCAACTTACATTCCCATCACCAGTGCTACCCACCATCCTCATCTGCCTTTTGATTAAAGCTGTCTTATGAGTGTGCAGTGGTTTCTCCTTGTGGTTTTGACTTGTATTTCCCTAATGAGTAATGATGTTGAACATTTCTCATGTGCTCATTGGCCATTTGTCCATCTTTTTGGGAAGACGTATCTATTCAAATCCTTTGCCCATTTTTAAATTGGGTTTCTTGAAGAACAATTGTTGAAGTCCAGTATGTTAATTTTCATTTTTTCTGCTTTTTGGTATCATATCTAAGAAATAACTGCATAATCCTACATCATGAAGAAATATACCTATATTTTCCCCTGAAAGTGTTGTAGTATTTTAGCTTTTACATTGAGGTCCCTGTTTTTCTATTCGATGGGAATCCAACTTCATTCTTTTTTGCATGTGGATATACAGTTGTCCCATAGCATTTTTAGAAAATATTTCTCCCCCCACTGAATTGTCTTGGCATCTCATATAAGTTTTACCTCTAAGCACTCCTTAGAAAGCTTAGATGCTAACTGGGGAAGGAAAGGGCACTCTCTGTAGGAGCAAGTTTATATTCAGCCTCTGTTTACTCTGAGCAGTCAGACTTGTAGAGTCAAGCAGGTTTTCTGATTCTGATTATAAGCACTTTGGAAGTCAAATAATGAATAATGGATTCTAAGAAATAAAGTGTCCAGATCTCAATACAGACACTTCTGAAAGAGTTTTTCATGGTACCTCTTGTTTTTGATTTGTCATCATCGACATTTTTGTGCCACGAGAGCCCCATTGCTAGATGCATCACAAGTCATTCCACATTGATTTCTTCCCAGTGCTCAAGCAGCAGCACCTGCACTGACGTCCATCTTGCTTCCCTTCCTTGCAGTCTGATAGCCACTACTCCAGCCACTCCAGCAGCAATACTCTCTCCAGCAATGCTTCGAGTGCCCACAGTGACGAGAAGTGGTACGATGGGGACCGCACCGAATCCGAACTCAACAGCTACAACTACCTACAGGGCACCTCTGCCGACAGTGGCATCGACACCACCTCCTACGGCCCCAGCCACGGCAGCACGGTATCCCTGGGGGCTGCCACGTCATCCCCTCGCTCAGGGCCGGGCAAGGAGAAAGTGGCGCCCCTGTGGCACAGCTCCAGTGAAGTGATCTCCATGGCAGATCGAACTTTAGAGACAGAGAGCCACGGCATGGACCGGAAGGCAGAGTCTTCCCTGAGCTTGGATATTCACAGCAAGAGCCCGGTCGGATCCAACCCTCTGACGAGGGAGAATAGCACTTTCAGTATAAATGACACAGCGTCCCACACCAGGTAACTGCCCTGCCTGCCTGTTGCTTCTCCCTCCCCTAGCCCAGTCCCTGGTCGAGTTTCCTTCCTCATCACACTTTATTCAGGAACAGATAAGGAAAGGGGGGTTTTCATGCAGTGACAGTTATTTGTATCTATTTAATGTCTTCTGATTGTAACAAAACCACCTCATTCCTATTATCCTGATGCAGTATTATTTAAACTGTGAGAAATTTTTTCAGATTCATTCTTTGTCGTCGTATTTGATTTTATAAAATTTTCCTAACTACAGATCAGAATTAGGGAAGAGTTTTGTGACTTTGACTTTCACCTACTGACAGAGAATCTAGAAAGAGACAGTCTTTTGAAGATACTTTCTAGAAGATCTTGGCCTTATTTTTAAAAGAGAGGGTTTTTCCCCTCAGGCTGCTATGCCATTATTTATGATGCCGAACACATCCTTTACACGGCCTCTCTGCCAGAGAACATCACTTACCCAGTATTTGCATGGTAATTTTTTACAGTAATTGGTTCCTGACAGTGATGCGTTGATGGCAGAGGGCTAGGGTTGTCCAACAGAAAAGTGTAGCTAAAATTAGATGAGCCATCTACCTTTCAGCACCAAAAAGTGCACATTTCCCTGTATAAGATCATACTCATAGGCAAAAAAAAAATACTATTTTCATATCCACTTTTGGATTTGAGCCTAAAGCCCAAAGTAGCGTAGGGTTCTTTCTTTTAGGGAGGAAGCATCTTATCAGTGTCTTTCTGGGTCTGTTGATCTCTGTGTGGTTTCTTTTACCTTTGATTATTGTCAGTCTTTGTTCAGCTGATTTCACAGCAGTCTAATCTTGCTCTTTTCTGGGTGTCTCCTTATTATGCCCTAAAGAAAAATAGCTGAATTCGGTTTTACTTTTCAAGCGGGAATCCAGGTACACAATCTATCTGTGAACCCCAGATAATCTTGATGAGAGGGCATCACCTGAATTTGTTTAAACTGGTCAGTTAAATATTCAGTTCTCTCATTGTTTCTGTTTTACTACTGGTAAAATTCTTGAACTTCCCATCCTGAGCAATTCCAGGTTGACCTTACTGTAGGAACCATCTCTCGACTTTTTGTTTCTATTTTCCATTACCACGTTGCAGTAATAAAACATGACTGTGGTAGGGCTGGACTACATAGTCACCAAGCCAGAGGCAACTAGAAAGTAGTCTCAGTGCCTTTGGATGCCACGCACCCAGTTAACCTCCCACAATTCTGAAGATAGGATGTTTGATTCACGTGAATTAAGGAACTGTTTGGAGGAGTAGAACAGAAAGTTGGGTATTAGGCCCCATAATATTCTGTAGACCTAGAGCCAGATGGCAGAATCATGACAGCTGTGACCGGCCCTGCTGCGCCTCACCATCTCCTTAACCACAGCCTGTGTGCGCATCAACTTAGAACGCTGTTCGATTCAGTATGATTTCTCTGTGGTTTCTAGATTTGGTGTGATTCTTGTTTCTTTGATTTTCAGTTCTTCTATTTGAACAGAGGATGCCTTTTTTTAAGACTTTCGTCTGGGTCTGTATCTCTGGCCGAATTTGATGGCAAGAGAAAGTCAGTTATAGAGGTCTTGTCTGGAATGGCACCACCTTGCAGCACAAAGAAAAGAACTGGGCGTCTGAAGTCAAAGCACAAAATGTGGGTTTTGTCATCTAACAAATCTGACAGATCGCAGGGAGTCTATTACGTTCCCCCCAAGAAAGTAGGTGCCTGGGTGTGCATTATCTGAGTGTGCTGACTGGGGCTGCCTGAAGGCCTGAGGGTTAGCCCAAATGTTCTACTTCACACTAACCATACTGAAATCATCTGAACTGTCCTTTAGAAATCAAAAGTCAGACTGACTAGAGAAGAGAAGAATGTGGCCTTTCAGGGAGGGTGGTAGGGCTTCCCACCTGCTGATAGGTTGAGTCACATTGTTTTCTAGACTGGGAAGCGGGATGCTTGGTGACTTCAGTCTGTTGATCTTGGCAGAATAAGCTGGATAATCAGGGTTTTAGCAGCCTGCCTTTTCTGCAGGAAAAGGGGACTTTGCCACCAAATGCACATTGCTAGAGAAACTAAAATCACTGCAAATTAGAGTGTTTGTGTCCTGAAAAGACAGGAATAGCAATTAATGTGGAAATCTCTTGACAATGCATAAAAGAGCTTGTACCTGGGACTTGGTGACAAAATCTAAATTACAGTGATTAAATGCCACTGCGTATTTCTGGCTGGGCTGTGTTCCTACCCACTCTGTCCTCCAGTCTCCCTATTGATGATTGTGCAGGTTTTTTGTGGCACCCTCTGAGAACTGCATTAATGTAGGTTGGTAATTACATAGGGTTGTTATATTCAAGTATCATTAAGAGAAGCCATATACACTGATAACTTTCTATAATTAAAAAGCCTGTTAATTGCTCTAAGGTATTGCTCCCTAGAATATATGTGTATTTTCTATGAACCTTGGAAAGTTAGGGAGAAGTTTTAATTTTATTTTTTACAGCATTCTTTGTAATAACAATTTTATTTTCTGTTCTTAAAATGAACCCCTCAAAGTAATGATTTGTGGTGAACATAGGCAAGGTGAAGAGAGTTATAATTTTAAAGTACTGTTACCAGCTGTATGGACTTTTTCCTCAGCTTTCTGACTGGGGCAGTTGGCAGGACCAGTTATCGTGGTGATCAAAGACCTTGTTACTTAGCACATTTGAGAGCACGTATGACAAAGTTGATACTCCCTCTGCCGCTTGTGCATGTGTGTCTCTTTGGTGATGCCCAGACCTACTGGAGGTCCAGACGTGGTGCCCACCCTCATGAACCAGCCGTTCTTTAGAAATCAAAAGCTGTTCTGCTGCTTCCTCTCACTCCCTGTCCATCCCACTCAGAGCCCAGGAGCTGGTTAGTGTCCACTGTTGATCACGGGTTCGTCCTAAGCACCTTTGCTTGGTGTGTGCCATCCCAACCACAATGGGTAGGCACCAATGCACCTACATTGTGGACAGGTGCTCTGCACATTTTGATAAGCAAAAAGCAACAGCATCTTCCTTAATGTTTCCACTTTTTGCCCAATGATTGAGGCTTCTGCTACAAACCATTCTGAAAATAACATAAACCTCAATTCCTGACTCTCTAGGAAACCACTGCTGCATTTCAAAGCTTATGATATAGAAGTGTCCATCTCTGCACAGAGCTGAGTGCTTTTATGTATAGCTCTGCCTGTGAGTGTATATAAAGTGCTGGTACAGCATAAATTTTTAGGATTCATTTCTATGTAAGATTTTTTTAAACCTGCAGAATATAACAGGGAGGGATTTTGTGACAGCTTATATGTAGAAATGTGTACCTGAGCATAAGGTGGTCCGTGTCTGACAGTCACTAAAGGGGCTGATTAAAGGCCAGGAAAAAAGCCTACCAAAAAGTTGTCAGTTTAGTTCAATTTCATGAATGTGCTTTTTCTCACTGACCTAATAAATTAACTGTCCATGCCAGGAAAACTTAAGTTTCTTGAGAGTAGAGGTAAAGAAAGACTTCTTACATTTAGTGTACACCAGACAGTAAGGCCATGCCTGGGGCTCTGGCAGACTTGCCTGCCTCTGCCTGTGTGCCTGGGACCCCGTGGTGACCGTGTAAGTGTCCTTTGCACTCTGGCATCCTGCGGTGGGAAAGACTCTGGCATCCTATGGTGGGAAAGACGTGCTTCCTTGTGTTTAGAATTAATCCCATTGTCTTTTCTGTAACATTTCTCTTAAATTTCTTGTGGCTGGACTTTTAAAAAAAAATTACTAACAATTACTTGCCACTCACCTGCATGTTTTTTAAAGTGGGAATATTATTTTTATAAACTTTATAGGCTAATTCAGAATTTGAAAGTGCAGCCTCCAAAATGGCAACCCCAGAACTCTCGGCATGGAGTCGCCCTGCCACCTCATATGCACGGGCTCCTTTTTATGAGTGATTCTTGCTTGTGGTCTCGCACACAGTCAACATTCAGGACTGTACTCTTTTCTGTTTTTAGACAGCAGAACTCCACATGATCTGTCCTAAGCTCTTTGACCCCATTTTCCAGTCTGTGGGAGTGGGTGATTATTTTATCCAGGTCTTCAGTGGTGTTCAACCAGCCTCCGGGGCTGAAAAATAGAAACACAGTGTTTGATGTTTCAAGTGAACATTGAGAAAATGAGGGCTCTGTCAAGCCACAAATGTCAAGTTGCTTGAGGTAGAGCTCACCCACAAAATGTTGGTCACTGCTTTGTTCTGTGAAGCAACTAATGTGTTCACCCAGTCAGTGTGGAAAGCCCACATTCTCCAAATGCCATCCAGTCTTCAGACCAACAGGGTTCTGAACGAAGAGTCCAGCTCTTGTCATATTTAAACCATCTGACCAAGGTGAATATTTGTCTAATTGCTTTAAAAAAGGAAGGTTGGGGGAAGAATCATTTCAGAAGGAGCAATTGCACAACCTTTTTGAGTATTTTCAATACTAACAGTCCTTTCTCCCTTCAGAATTCTGCCCCTCATCTACCTATCTGAAATTCCTCTAGCTTGCAGCTTCAGTATAAAATTGAGAAAAAAATGTTTTTTCTGAACTTAAGTCTTCTAAACGTGAACTTTTTTGATGTCCAGATTATGAAATTTATAGATACCAAAAAGAGGACATTTGAAAACAGTTTTTAACGATAAAATTTTGTGACAGCTCCACCTCCAGGCCAGCTGAGGGAGAAATGTATGGAAAATAGATTTGAGCCAGCCCTGTGGCCAGTCACTGAACTTGTCCCATACTGTAACTAATAAGTCTCATTCACTTACTATTTTTTTTAAGTTTACTGAAAATGAAAAGGGTTATCAAATTATTGCCAACTGTTACTATCCTTTGACAGCTTTCTGTCATTTCCGTTCTAAGCTCTGCTTCACCTCATCTGATGCAGTCAGCGCCTCCTCCTTCACCAGACATGCATCTCCCATCACACCTGAAGCCATGTATTTCATCTCATAAGCTTATTTTTGCTTCTCGGGTTTCTTGCTTTGTTTTCTTTATTCTTTTTAGATGCAGACCTGTACATCACTTTTCTCAGATGCCAAAGCAAATAATAAGAGCCAATTGTTCTGTCATCAGCTCGCTGATTCAGCATTGCCCTGGTGCATCTTGCAGTCCACAGTGGCCCGAGGCCTCTGGCTGCTTGTTAAATAGCGTGTTTCAGAGGAGCCGTCGTCTTTACTGCAGTCACTCGGTTATTTCCCTCTGCCGATTCACCACTCCTACTTCACTTGTTTGTTTCCCCTGATCCTTTAGAATTTGTGTCTCCTGAAGCCCTACTAAATTATAGAGCCCAGTATTGAATAGAGTTGGCTAGTGCTGAACACCAAAGGGGGAGTCCTCCTTAGTCATTATCCTCCACACTCTCTCTCACCCAAAAGCGTATTTGTTACTTGAACAAGTAATCACAGGAAACGTGATCAGATCCCCTCCCCTTGGTGCTAGGCCAGCATTCAGCCTTTTGCACAGATTTTGCCATGGCCATTGACAAGAGACTAATTGCTACTCTGCCCCTCCTAGAAATGTCCTTAGCCTGTGTAATATCTGGCCCCCCACGGCAAACCTGAATAGTACCTGAATAGTAGTTGCCTTCAGCAGCACAGAGCGGGCTGGCAGATGTTTTCCATGGGAGGTGTTGGGGGGGTCTCCATGATGAGGCAGAAATTTCCCAGAGCAGTTTCCCAGGTTCCTCTTAGCATCAGCACATGGGATTTTGGCTCTAACATTCTAGCTGTTCCAGTCTGTGTGGTTCCTCCTTCCACAAAGTCGACAAGCAGATGTAGCTCCTTCTCTGTAAAGTGGACGGTTTCGTACTGTTCAGTGGGTTCTCAGTTACCCCACTACCTCTTCTCTTTTTACATGAATATATACATGTTTGTTCTCTTCTTTTTAATATTCATATTTTGGGATGATCAAACAAATCAGAGTTGGTCATTTTTAGGAAAGGGGACATGCCCTATAGTTTATATTAAAAAAGCTAGTGATCTTTTCATGTAGAATCCAGGAAAACCCAAACGAATTCTTAGTGGTTTTAGCTTAGTCATACTCAGTTAAACTCATTACACACTGCAGAAAGTAACAGATAGTGGTCCCTTCCTAACATTTCTATTGCTGTTCTTTTTTTGTTCCATATTATTGGTCCATTAACCACTTACACAATTCCCATGGAGAGATTTAACTTGCCACAGGTAAAATTGAATTGCAGCAGATTGCAGTAACATGAAATCTACAGAACAATCTGACCACCACATTGCCCCTTAAAAAGTATGACGCTGACAACTTCATTTTAGCTGATTTGTAATGAAAGCCTTTTCAGAGATTTTTGGGAGGGGTGGAGGAAGGTATGTGGGTGCGAGTCATTCCAGATGATTTGAGCCCACAGGGTTGGTCAGCTCTGAGGACCTCCGCCCACAGCTGGCCCCAGGGATGGGGCTACAAGAGGAGGAAGAGATCCTTGTAGAGTGGGAGATCTGGAAGGGCTAATGCAGTAGTTTCTAACTGCGGGAACATGAGACTCTTTGGGGAATTTGTTAAAATTCAGATTTCTGGGGCTCTAGAAGATGTGCTGTGGGCCAAAGAATCTTCATTTACATCAACATTTGTAGGTCCCCACAGTCTACACTGGAGAAACTGCTCTGATGCCTTCACCTTCTTCATCTTGACTTTATGAAGTTGGGTTTTGATGCGGTCATAACAATATGAATAATTCAATTTCAAGAAGTTGTTCTCAATTGGTGTGCACACTTGAGGGAGATTTTGCCAAAATTCACAACCCAGGCACCCCCAGCTCTATTAAGTTAAAATATCTGGGTTTAGGGCCCAAGAATGTGCCTTTTAATGCTCCCAGGTGATCCTAATGTGCTTATTGAGCTAGAGGCCAAGTGTGCGGAAGTCCTCACCTTAACTTCATGCTGGCAGCTGTGTACATTAGAGAAGGAAGATCTCCCATCTTTTTTCTGTTGCTTTTGTTCCCATATCTAACCAATTGTTAGGTCAGGCTGTCTTGACTATAACCATTTGTGAACAAAAGTGTGCTGGCATCTCACACCTGGGAGCTGATGTCAGCCACAACGTTCACAGAGAAAACCAATCATCAGGACCCATGTTCTTATTTAAGCAATTATCATCGTAAGAATACACTTGTAAACAGAAGCAGAATTTATAGATTTCTCACAACAACAACAAAAAAAAGGGAGGGCCTCCCTGGTGGCGCAGCGGTTAAGCACTGCGCTGTGGAGCTTTCGGCAGCGGTGACGTGAGTTTGATGCCTGGCCGGGGAGATTCCCACATGGCGCAGCAGGCCTCTCCTGTCTCACCCGCTGCTCCCCTCAACAGTGTACTTCACTGGATCTGCCTGTTCTGCTCCCCACTCTGTCTCTGGTGAACCCTCTCACCGCCCCACGCCTCTGACCTGCACCCCAGCTTGTATGCATAAATAAATAAATCTTTTTTTTAAAAGGCAACATTTAGTTTTAAATACAGTATGAGTAAAATCTTCATCTGTAAATCTCCTTCACCCTTTTTTAAAAGGATGGCTAATTTGTCATTTATTTTGCAGCTTATTTGATCTGGTATTGAGTGTGTCTAATGGCCAGGAACTGCTCTAAGAATAGAGAATATAGTTGTCTACAAAACAGAAAAAAATTTCAGCCCTCATGGGCTTAATTTTTTTTTAAAAGATTTATTTATTTTTGCGTAGAAGAACTGGGGTGTAGGCCAGAGGTACAGTGGAGGGGGAAGGGGGACTCACCAGAGACAGTGGGGAGTAGAACAGGTAGATCTACTGAAGTACACTGCTGAGGGGAGCAGCAGGTGAGACAGGAGAGGTCTGCTGCGCTATAGTTGCGTTAGCTTCCAGGCTGGGGATCAAACTCAGCTTGGGGCTTACATTTAAACAAGGAGCAGACTATAAACAAGAAGAGAAGTTAAATATATAGTATGCTACATAGTGCTAAAGAGAAACACTTTATTCAACAAATACTTTACTGGGAGTCTGCTATTTTCTGGTATTAGGTACATATGTAAGTAATCCCTGCCTTCAAAGAACTTATTATCTAGTACAAAAACTTACTGCTGCCTCTCAGAGAAATCGTGGTCATAACTAAATTCATACTGGAAGGAGGAAGCCCCCATGCTGTACATTCTGTATGTGCTGCTCCCTCCTTGGAGTTTTTAAGCCTTTAACTTTTCCTTTTATGGAATATTTGCATTACAGATAAAAGCAGCATAGCTGTTTCGTAAAACATGATGATTTGTAAATTAACAGGCGGTGCCATTTACTGTCTCTTCTCGTGGCTAATTATTTCTATTTTGACCAAGCATGTAGTCTTCTATAGCCCCAGGGTTTTGAATACCAAAGTTACAAACAAGCATCTTGGCGTGTTACTGCAATATGTAAAATATGGGCCTCTGGTACAGTGGTTTTCAAATTTTACCAGGGAATGAGTCAGGTACCACACTATCACTTGAGCACAGCAGAGGTACATGCTCTCCTGTCCCCAGGCGGTGTGTGGAACCAGAATCTGAGGGTGAGCTCTGCATCTGTATTTCACTTGCTCCATTGTGAGAACCAGTACTGGTCGTTCGGACACACTAGCATCCGCTTGTGGAGACTCGTCACGGCAGGTAAAACAATCACATGACTGCTCAGGATGAGTAATGGATACCTTCAACCCCAGTGCACTTTACTGGACTCTGCTTCAGACACCAACCAGGGCTAAGACTCGAGACATCTCATCTGTGCTATAAATGTGTATGATGTAGGTATAGTCTGGTGAAAAAATCTGCAAACCAAAGATTCAATCTCTTTTCTAAGTGACTAACAAAAGGCACAGGCCTATGTGTTGTTTTGAAATATCCCAAAAACTGCATTCTGGAGCCATTTCTGGAGATTCTTTGGCTGCGAGCTCTCCAGTCACTGCGTGTCGCTGTGAGGGTAGGTGTGGTGTCCCTGTGAGCACATCTGCCTCTGTCCCTGAGTGTCTTCCCTGTTCTTTGTGTCTTGGTTCGCCTTCCTGCATCTAGCCTTTTCCTTAACAGACACCTGCTATTACTTTGGTCTTACTGACTTCATGTGCTGCTCGCATGGAAGAGTTTGCATTCCTTTTTTCTTAATTGTAATAGCAAATTGTATATTTTTTGTCAAAAGATAGAAATTAAATGAGAGTTCATTGTCTTTCCATTTAAGCTATGCTTCCCCTCTTCTCTAGCTAGAAAAATCTTTGGGAAAAAATACTAGCAGGATTAGAGTTTGACTGTCAATTCTTTTAATGATTTTTTTTTTTTTGTAAAGTATAAGCACAGTTCTTACTCCTTAGTCATAAAATTAAAAAAGATGACTATTTGGTCTAGAATTAAGAGGACCCAATTAGTGTGGAAAATCCTCCAGATCACCTTTGCTCTGTGTCTATTCCTGACACCTTGCCCTGCTCTTTCTTGTCTGTTGCAGAGCCTCGTGGAGAGATAGGTCCTTCTCCTTTCAGGTCACCTACTTTGTTTCTGTGGGTGTGTTTTAATTAGAGTGTAACATTTGCACAGTGAAAGGCACAAGTCATTAGTACATACTGGGATGAGTTTCCCCATAGTGAGCAGTCACTACCCAGATCAGGAATTGGAGCATCACCCACATAGAGACCTTCCTTCTCACCTCCACCCTCCCACCTCCTCACTAAGGTGAAAACAGTCCTGAATCCTAAAGCCATACAGTCATCTTGCAGATTTGAGGCTAGACGTGTAAATGGAATCATTCTCTCTGTATTATTGTGCTTGGTGCCTTTAAGTCAGCACTGTGTTGATAAGATTCACCTGTGTGTTGCAGGTAGTAGCTTTAGTTTATGTTCATTGCTGTATTATGTGTGCATTGTGGGAACACACCACAACTTGTCCATCCTTTGTACTGTTGAAGGACATTTGGAGTGTTTTGAATTTGGGCATTTTATGGATTCTTGTATATGTCCTTTGTTAAATATGTGTGCATGTGAGATTGCTGTGTGATAGGATATACCTACATTCAACTTGAGCAGAGACTGGAAACTAATTTGCTAAAGTGGTTGTAATAAGTAACACTCCCACTAGCTGTGTGAGTTCTTACTGCTTCACATACTTTTTAGCACTTGATACTGTCTTTTCAACTTTAACCATTCTGGTGGATCTGGCTTTAATTTACATTCTTCTGTGTTGACCACTAATGTTTATTGGTCTTTTAAGTTTCTCTTTTGTGAAATTCCTTTTCAGATCGTGGCCCATTTTTCTGTTGGCTTGTTTATCTTGTTAAGTTTAGGAATTAGTTATGTATTCTGGATAGAAACCCATTGGATATGTTTTACACATGTTCTACTCTTGTGTCTTTTGATGAGTAGGGGTTCAGTCCTTTGCTTTATGAAGGATCATTAAGAAACGTCTGTCTGTCATAAAGGAATTCATATTATAGTCCAGAATCTTTAGAGCTACATTTAAATATACAATCCAGCTGGAATTTTTTTTTTAAAGTTTGAGGTGTGGGCTCAAGAGTCATTTTCATCTATATATATAAAACATCTCAGGAGACTATTAGGGTTTGTCTTTTGCTTAGTTTTTTGTTTGTTTGTTTTTTTGTGTTTTTCTTTCACAAATTATATATTTTAATTTTAGAATAGTTCTCAGTTTATAGAAAAATTACAAAGGTCATACAGAGAATTCCTATATACCCTTTACATAGTTTCCCTGTTGTCATTATCTTACATCCCTATAGTACCTTTATCCTAGCTTAAGAATACAATATGGATGTATTGCTGTTGACTAAAGTCATACTTTACTGAGATCAGGGTCATTAGTTTTTGACAAATGGAAGTGCTGTTGAGGAATAATAATTTGAGACCCTGTCCCATCAACTTGACCTTCCATAACAAAGTCCATCATAGCAAAATTCCACTGTCTTTGGTCTCAGCCTAAGCTGGTGAATTCAGCAGCTCAAATAGCATGAATATAGATCCTGTGAGGTCAGTGGGTGGGAAGTATGGAAATCCTACAGCCCAAGGCCCTTCAGATTTGAGGTCAACTTAAGTTTTCATCCTTAGTTTTGAAAATTCTGCTTTTGGTTTGAAAAGTAGAATGAATAGGCTTCTCCATAAATCCTGTAGAAATTAGTTTTGTAATTAAAGTTTTAAACAGTGATGAACAGCTTTTTAATTTTTAGTCACCATACTGCACATCACATCCCCAGTTACATCTTACAACTGAAAGTTTATAACTTTGGCTCCCCCCTACCTCTGGCAACCACCAGTCTGTTCTCTAGTGGTTCTGTTTTTTTAATAACAGGTTTTCTAAATACCATATGTGAGATTGTACTATATCTTTTTAATATCAGGTTTTCTAGCTACCACGGGTAAGTGAGATTGTACAATGTATGTCTTTCTCTGAGTTCTTTAACTTAGCAGAATGTTCTCAAGGGCCATCCATGTCATCACAGATAGCAGAAGAATATTTGTGTGTGTGTGTGTGTGTGTGTGTGTGCCCTGTATTTTCTTTATCCATTCGTCCATCAGTGGACATCAGGTTGCTTTGATCTGTTGGCTGTTGTAACACTGCAGGGGGATACAGAGTCTTTTCACGATAATAATGTCATTTCCTTCAGATAAATACCCAGAAGGAGAATTGAAATCATATCTATTTTAATTTTTTTTGAGACTGAATATACATTCCTACCAACAGCGCACAAGTGTTCCCTTTTCTCCACGTCCTTATCCATACTAGTTCTCCCTTGTGTCTTTGATAGTACCAGTTCTGACAGGAGTGAGGTGCTAATTCATTGTGGTTTTGATTCATGTTTCCCTGATTAATGAGCTGAAAACCTTCTCATGTTCCTGTTGGCCCATATATGTCTTTTTCAGGGCCCGGGGGAGTCTGTTTAAATCTTCTTCTCATGTTTTAATCAGATTTTGTCTCCCCTATTGAGTTGTATGAGTTGTTCATCTATTTTGAATATTAACCTTATGAGATACATAATTTTCAAATATTGTCCCCCATTCCGTAGGTTGTCATTTCATTTGGTGAGAGTTCCCTTTGCTTGTATAGAAGTGTTTGATACAATCAGCCACTTATTTTTGCTTTTGTTGCCAAATCCAAAATACTATCACAAGACTAGGTCAAGATGTTTAAGTCTCTTTTTTCCTGAGGGAGTTTTATGGTTTCAGGTTTTACATTCAAGTCTTTAATACATTTCAAGTTTTTTGTATAAGTGTCATTCTGACAAACAGCCTGTAGAAAAGTGAGTAATAATGCCAGACGCCATGGGACAAGGAGACCTCATGTGTCCCTTGGCCTTGGATTGTGAGTGTGTGGAGAGCTGTATGCCCCTGCGTCCTCCCATCTCAGTTGGGCCTGAGCGTCGCCCTCACCTAGTCTGAGGAAGGCAGTCAGTGGTGGCGACGGCCGCTCTCCTGTATGGCCGACTCTGCCGACACTTGCCTCTTCTGGACTTCACTGTAGTGAACGTCAGTGGTGCCAGAACACTGCAGTGTCCCTGACAGTCTTAACTATTTCTACTTTTTAACAAAGTGCAGACAGAGCCCCAGTGGCCATTTGTTACGTTGACAGCAGACATTTAAATTAGAGTGAGAGAGCAAGGAAGGCCAGCCAGTCATCCCCATTAATATTTTATGAAATATTCATTGTTCTTTAACCCAGCCGTAACCTCTATCCCAGACAACACTTTTATAGCTGACGTGTTGACCCCAGGATGCACTCTTGAGTTGTGCCGTCTTTGTCCTGCTTCTCCTCAGCACCATGAGCTCCCGACACTCTGCCAGCCCAGTCGTCTTCACCAGTGCCCGCAGTTCACCTAAAGAAGAGCTTCACCCCGCCACCTCCTCGCAGCTCGCGCCCTCCTTCTCCTCCTCCTCCTCTTCCTCTTCTGGCCCTAGGACTTTTTACCCCCGCCAGGGCGCTACCAGCAAGTACCTGATTGGATGGAAAAAACCCGAAGGAACCATAAACTCCGTGGGATTTATGGACACAAGAAAGTAAGACTTCTTTAGCATCTCTTGCTGGGTGGTTTGCTTTTAACATGACAGAGAACAAAAATGGTGGAGGCAGCCAACAGAGGAGCCTGGGCTTGGGGCTAGGGAGGGGTTGATTTGTAGAGAGTTACTTTTCTTTTTCCTAAGTAAAACTTAAATTATTTCTCCACTTCCTTCCTTAAATAAGAAGTATTCAAAATATTTGGATTCAAGAATATTAGTTCGCCTAGGAAAGAGTATGTCTGAAGAACAGACTTGAGAACGATGGCTTCCCTTGATGGTGTTAATCACAGCCTTCCTGTGTCATTCTTAACTGGGCCAGGAGGCACCAGAGGGGATATTAGAGAGCAAATGACTATCCCTGAATATAAAGAACTTTTTGACAAAGTAGTGCAGTATAAATGATTCATTCAATTATTTTGGTTTTGTTTGTACAAAGGTTGCATTTGGGATTCATACCCTGTGGTCTTTTATTAATAAGGCTGTTGCTAATTTTGGCTTAGAAGAGCTAACAGTTTCCTGTAAAACAGTAATTTATTCATCAGACTTTTCAGTCGGTGTTTCTTTAACAAGCAGTTATCTAAGTAGATTCTAATACCATTGAACAGAAGTAATCCTCCTTTGCTCGCCTTCTTTCTCCATTGACTGACGTCCTTCAGGGCCAGTGTGCCCTTGAGTCAGCCTTGTCAGCTTAATGTCTGCTATCTCTCCCCTTCCTTTCCAGGCGTCATCAGAGCGATGGCAGTGAAATGGCCCACACCAGGCTGCGTGCCTCAACCAGGGACCTCCGGGCATCCCCGAAGCCAGTGTCCAAGTCCACCATTGAAGAGGATCTCAAGAAACTCATCGATCTGGAAAGCCCAACTTCTGAATCCCAGAAGAACTTTAAGGTACCGTGTAGAACTTGGGGTAAAGAGCAGTTAGAAAAGGCCGGACAGGACAGGCTGCTCACTGCAGTTTCTCCCCGCAGGAAGTGTTGGTTCCCAGATCCTCTTCACTCGGCCCCACTCCCCACTGTTACTTAATCGTTCCAATAATTAGTTCACACTGTTTTCCAAATGTTCTGTCCCTGCATTCACATGTCGTGAGTCTGGGTTTATGTTAACCTGTCCCTACCCCCACAGCTTGTCTTCTTCCCTGCCCACAGTGCACAAACTGTACTCTTTTTTTTTTTGTTAACATTATTATGCAGCTAACATTGCCCCTTAGAATTCTGCAGACACACCTCGGGCTCCCTTATCAGGCAGTTTTCTATACAGACTTTAGTGCCTTCCTCCTAAAGCTCTCCCTCCCACCCAGAGCCTCCAGTTCAGTGCAGTCCTGTGTGGCCAGAGTGCCCTGAACTCTGGCCTCACTCCTGCCCCAGCCAGCACACCTGCTGGCCATACACTGCATGCTCTTCAGTCACTCAGAGGAACTGCCTGATGGACACTCCCCCAAGGGCCACTTCTGAAGTCTCCACCCTTAACCTTCAGAACTTGGCAGACCATTCTTCATAAGACTTGTATAAGCACCTTTTCTAAAACTTGGCCTTCGGCCCCAGAATCACAAGCACTTGCTCAGTGTCTGTGTGTGGTGGTCGGACCTTGCAGGACCTCTCCCCTCTACTTGGAGGACCCTGCAGCCTACTTCAGGGTCTGCCTTCTTGTCTCTGAGTATGTAGTCCCGGGGCTCGAGCTAGTGTTTGCTGGACTGGGCCCAAAGGCATTTTATCCTGGACGTCCGGCACTTCTGTCTGCAGCATCGTGGGCAGCCCCAGGAAGAGGGAGTCCACTCCCAGGAAGTTCTTGGCAGATTGGACGTTTCCTGTTCTCTGGGTTCTCAAATGATTTGTAGTCTGCCTGCCTTTGAGACTTACTTGAAAATGGATGCTAGACTGCTAACCAGTCACCACTCTCAAACTGTAATCAGAGAAGCAGCGTGCTGGCTGTGGGAGCTGAGGGGCCTGTCCACTCAGGCGCCACCTACGGCACCCACGTCCCCTCCCGGTAGTTCAGATAAGCCAACATTTACAGAAATGGAAGGGACTCTAAAGACCGTTCTAGAGCTTCTCTGAGAAATGATTTATTAACATGAACGTAAGAAGTCATTTTAAAGACTTATCATTCTTGATTTCTCTAATTTGCTTTATAAGCCAGCACTGATCAGTTCTGTCTCATCACCCAGAGTACCGATGGTTTCCTTAGCAACCTCACGAGAGAGTACTTGTGGCTTCTTTCCCCATCAAAACCCAAAGAGGTGTATTAAAATTTTTAAGTACCAGTTTCAAAATAAAAATTACTTCAGATTTTCCCTGTGAGGTTAGCGGAAAATAAAACCTGCCCCAAGAGGGATCTTTCCTCCATTTCTTGGCTTAACATTTTTGGAAAGGGGCAACCTCAGAGCATTCATGCTTTTGATTTACTCATGCCGTGGAAATAATCAAAAGCAAATGTCTGTCTTGCCTTTACTCCAGGTCTTAGCTTTTATTTCCAGAGTGAGTTACTTTGACATGCCTTCAGAACAGGGGTGCATACTTCTTCCGTTACAGCTCTGTTACCAGAGGCCTGCGGAGAAGGCGCTCGCCGGCCAGGCTGCCTGTGGGACCAGACTGGGAGTGGGAGCTGGAGATTCGCTGTGTCTTCTCTCCAGTTTCATCCTTTTTGCTTTGGGTACAAACGAGTTCAGCTCAGTGGCTCTGGGCTCTTCTGAGAGTCACTGATGAGGCACCGTCTGAACGACTGCTGGCGAGAAAACCAGCCTGCCCTGGAGCAGCTCACTGGTCATGCCTGGCTGGGACGTCCAAGTCGCTGTGTCAGGCTCTGGGCTACCAGATGCAGCCGCTGGCTTCGCACGGTGACGCTGGGCACCCACTCCCCGTGGGGGCTTTCTTGGGTACCAAGTGCTACCTCTGAATGGCGCTAGTACCGAGGAGCAGGGTCACTGTCAGCTGTGCTTGCCCGCGGTGTTGGCGTCAAGCTGCGGTCGTGCTCTGCTGGGCAGGCTGCCGCTGAACAGTAAGTGACTTCGGGGCCTGCGCAGCTGCTGTGGAGCTCCTGCGTCAGGAAAATGGCAGAGCCGTCACATATTAAGAAGCCATGCTGGCAGGCAGAGATGAGATAACCTCTTGTGCCCTGAGGGCCACAGCCAGCCTGGCACGTGAGCAGAGCTCATGCAACCGCTAGTCCTGCTCGCCAGCAGCACGCCACGGAAGAGGCCGCATGCAGCTGTGGCGTTGAGGAAGAGCTGGTACTGCTCACGGCCAGTGCAGGAGAGCCAGGAGCCTGACGTGAGCAAGGTCACCCTTCTAGGCCTTGTTCCTGGGCTTTGAAATGCGGGAACAGAGGCGATCATTGATGCCCAAATGATAGTAAAACTCAGGAACCTTTTTCTGGAGTGAAACTAGACATGGAAGCCCAGTGTGTGGGACTGAGGAAGCAGTTTCTCTGATGGGACTGTGGGTATCACAGGCTGCTGGGTCCCACCTGAACAACTCTGAGCAGTGACGCTGTGAGCAGCCCAGTTTGAAGCCCTTGCCTGACGCTGTCAAGCCCCTCTGGGCCCGTCACCCACTCCTCAGTGGTTCTTTCCCAGAGGCTGGCAGCACTGGGCAGTGGCGCTTGGGAGTCTCAGAGGTGACCTGTCCGGAAATAAAGAGATCGGGAGGGACAGCTGTAAACACCATTAAGACTGGAATTGAAGAGGGCTGGGGTGAGGGGCCATCCCCAATGTGTTAGTCCAAGACTGAATCCTCCTCCCTTTTCACGGGCATGCAGCATCTAGGCAGATGGTTTCCTTCCCTCTCCCCCGCCTCCCTATGGCAGGCTGCTAGAACTTCTGTAAAATGCCTGGCTCAAAGGATCTCTTCAAGATAGCTCTTTACTGCTTAAGTACATTAATATTTCCAAAAGAGGCCAAAATTAGAGTTGGTGGAAAATTCATCTCCTATAAAACCACCACTGTGGTGATATTCACTGAGGCAGGAAATCCCTTTGCCGAAAGCAGAATTTCCAGAAGAGGCTGAGAGCATTTTCTAAACAGAGACCTGTGGTCTGGCCTAGCCCACAGAAGGAGGACAGATGACCTCATAATCTTTTTGTTTCTGTTTCTTAAATCTAGAATTAGCAGGCCAATTTATTTCTGTAAAGTGAGGCAGGAAATGGTCATTTGCAGACCAAGTTCCCTCCACTAAAGACTCCCAAAGCCTTTGTCACAGCAGCTCATCTTCTAGGCAAGCACATACGTACCTTGGGAACTCATCATGAATTTTTAAAGTGAACACAATTTTTACACCATTGGCTACACCTAGTGCTCATTCATGATGCCATTGATTAATAACTTTTCCACATTTACGCAGCAGCTGTGCACACCTCATCGTAGGTAGCCAATTGATGATCCCTTGGCCTGTTGAACAAAAATACGTTAGACCCCAGAGCACATGAATGAAGTTGTGGGTCAACTCTATATTCCCAGCCTCTAAATGGAGCCATTGCTATGTCATTCCCTCTCTGCTCCTTCGAGACGTGGAGTCCTCTGTGGCTCTCTGCCAGCAGCGACTCAGCCCTCATGTCCACATCCTCACCTGTTCTCACCTTGTTCTCCCTGCAAAGGTGAGCAGCAGAGGAGGGTAACTGTTACCAGACCAAATGCTCTGTTTGCTCTCAGCTTTCTGGACATTAAAATACTGTTTATATGTCTGTTGTTTCTCCATGCGGGGGATTCTCAGAAGCTTGCCTTTTGCAGAAAAGTCTCAAAATAAATCAGATATAGTCAGAAAGGCAAAAGATATCAATAAGACACTAAGATCACTGGAATTTTTATTGCTTAGATATAATTTATAAGTATTTAAGTATTATTAAGTATTGTAAGTACTAAGTATTTAAGTTTGTCATTTAGAAAATGACTTCCCTGTTTTTGTCTCATAAGTAGACATTAACCACCAATAAATGCTCTCAAAAAACCCATTAAATTTAGCTGCCTTGAGAGGTTCAGTTACTGTAACTTAGTAACTGGTTGTTTACCAAGACCCACCTATTTGAGTTAATGGATTGAGATGTTCAGTCACTGTTGCTGCCCAGCAAACGTGGTCACTGGACAAGCTTCTGAGGATACTCCTGGCACTGTTGCTGGCCCCTGCGAGATTTCTTGTGCCATGGCACACGTGCGTGATGGGTGCAGTGTTTCATTTCCTTCTTGGTCAGCCTGAGGCCCACTGGACTAATTCCCAGACCAGACCAGGAATTGGGTTCAGAGATTACATGATTTAACAACACTGGATTCAAGCAGAACTCACACTAGTCTAGCCCTCAGGTCTTGTCCTTGGCCAAGACACGTACAGGTGACTCCCCATAACTACGTCTCTGACAAGCTTAGCCTTGGTAGTCGAGGCCTGGAGGAACAATGACCAGGACCCCCACTTTAGCTCCGAAGGAAGTAGGCGGAGGTGGTGGACCCAGGAGTTCTAGGACTTGGAAGGGGCGTGTCTAAGAGCAGGGACTTTGTTATGCCGCACCCCCCCCCCCACTTGGGTCTCAGGTGTCTGAACCAGAAACTGACTTTCTGTTGTCCTGTTTTTCAGTTCCAGGCACTCTCCTCTCCTCAGTCTCCTTTTCCTACCACCCCCACCTCAAGGCGGGCCCTGCACCGAACACTGTCGGACGAGAGTATTTACAGCGGCCAGAGGGAACACTTCTTCACCTCACGGGCTTCGTTCCTGGACCAAGCTCTCCCCAACGACGTCCTTTTCAGTAGCACGTACCCTTCTCTCCCCAAGTCTCTTCCATTGCGGAGGCCTTCTTACACCCTGGGCATGAAGTCGCTGCACGGTAAGTGTTTCCAGCGGCCATTAAACAGCCCTGCTGCTGATGACCAGTGTCCCCAGAAAGTGCTGCCACCCAGTTGCTTAGAGGATGACTTGTGTGCATAGAGTGCCTCGTCCTGCCCACCCCTTTGTCTAGCCCCTCACCTGTGTCCCCGTCTGCCTGGTACAGACATTTCAGCCTCACCAGACCACGAGTCAGCCAGGATGCTTGTAAAATTACAGACCTGCTGGGTTTGAATGTCCACAGTGAGTCTGGGAATTAGTGTTTCTGCCAAACATCCCAGTTGCCGCTCTGATTGGACAAATGACGAACACTAGTTTTTTCTTAGACTTGTATCCACTGGCTCCCCCCAAGCACCATCAAAACCCAGACTTTGCTCTTGTCCGTCTGTCCCAGGTTGTGGGAATAGTGCCTGTGGTGTCAGCCGCAGGTGGACTCATTCAGTCCCACTCCATGAGCAAACACGTAATCTTTAAGGGAACGACTCACCGGTGATTGCAGCTGCGTGTCCCAGCCGTAGCTCCCTAAGTGCCTTGTGTCTTCTGTGACCTCACCAGACCCCAGTTGTATTAAGGGACTGTGCATTTAAATATGTTCTTTTCGCTTCTCCACCCTCGTGTATCCCTGTTCTGGGCACTGCGCCTCCTCCCCTCTCTGGGGCCCAGACAGTCAGTGCCTTTTGTGGGGCCTGTGTTCCTGCTTGTTGCCCATGTGACCATGGCCCCACCTTCCTGCTGAAAACTCTGCTACCCCTTCCGTATCTCCCTGTCTGCTCAGATGCACGTTTCTTCCCCTTTTGCTTCTCTGGAGCAATATTTTCTTTGCATCACCTGCTTGCCTAGTTAATTCTCTTCCTGCATTATTCTTGAGTTCTCAGCCCACTCTGATGAATGTTCCTGCACTGTCTCTGCTCATGGCTCCCTGACCATCCCTCCTCCCCCATGGCAGACATCACTCTGGCATTGGGCCTGCTTCCTCCCCACCTCCGACTGCTGCTGAACCTGGCTTCTCTCCGCTCCAGGAGCTCACCCCAGTGACCTAGTAGACAGGCCCTGTGTGAGGTCTGTCTGCATGGGCCATGTCAAAGTAGAACCTGACTTCTAGAAGCTTCCATTTAAGAGGGCAACCCAGACATCCACTGCTCACACAGCCATTGTCCAGCGAGGAAGCCTGTGGTTAAAGACAGTAAAGCCTACATCACTGTAGGAAGGCAAGGGAAGCAAGGCAGAGCTGCCTTCTCTGAGAACCTTCTGGCACTTTCTTGCTTCCTGAGCTGAGCAGTTCTTGTTGGGCTGAGTCCTGGGCCCTGGTCGCTGTTGGTATGAATACCACTGCAGTGTGTTTAGAAAAAGGGAAGTGACAACTTCTTTTTTTCCCCATATGGAAATTTGGGCCCTTGATATAAAAGGGCAGAGGGCTGTGAGTGACACACAAAATTGTCTGTTCCCCCTACTTACCCTTGGTGGGAGCAAGTTTAAATAGAACCGAACATTTAATATCTGGCAGTATTTGTTGATTGCCATTTACTCATAATTTTGCTAATTTTCAGCACATTAATAACTAGCAGCTGCACTTCAGAGCCTTCCTTTATGTAATTTGAAAGGGAAAACAAGCACTAAATATACTCTGGTTTACCAGGCTAGCATAATTGATGAAATGTTTTAACTCCTTGTAAACAGGTATTTCTGGAGTGGCTGATAAGATTTTAACTGACAGCTTCACCGTAGCCTTGTGTTGGCAGGGATTGTACAGTTCCAGTCACACTCTGAGGGTGTCCCTTCTCGTGGCCCCTTTTCGTGAAATTGCACGCTCTGCCCTTGTTTTCACCCCGCCTTCTGCCCTGTTGACAGCATTTACATTTCCTGAGCTGCAGCTTCCCGGCCTCTCCAGCCCTGCCTCGCAGCCCCCACCTGCATGAACAGTGGCAGCATGGCCTCAAGCGGCACAGCGGCTAGTTGTTAGGATGGTTTAATATTTGAATCTGAAATACTGTGACCACAGCAGGGACTCAGGGTGTTGGGCAGCTGTGATCCAAAACTGATCCTTGGAGTTCCTTACCATGTCCTTGGGAAGGAGAAGAGTGCCAGCCAATCATAAAATCACCTTCCTATGTGAACTGTGGGTAGCCTAGCACTGTCACGTGATCTGACCTGGTTCTAACACCACCACAGGCACCGCTAACCGTGGATCCAGTGGGCCGTGCCGGGGTCCTAAGGCAGATGGCACCGGGGCTGCAGCTGTCCCTTGTTGGCCCCAGGGACACTGGAAGTCCTCGGCGAGGGCAGGTCGGACCCCAGGTCCTAGTCCAGCTAGAGACAAGCCGTGTTGTCCCCTCACAGTTACCAGTAGGCTTTCCTGGTCAGACTCCAGAACGCAGCTCTGGTGAAAAGCATCTTCATCCCAGCTCTAGGAGGGACAGGGAGCCCTGGAGCTGCCCCCGAGGCCCACTGTAGACAGCTCCCACAAAAGCAGACACATTCCCTCTGTGCACAGCGAACCCTTCCATGACGCACTTTACGGGAAGAGCGATAGACAGTTAAAAAGAAAAATTAAATTGGTAGAATGCATTTCCTAGCTCAGCCTTAGAATGGCCACCCGTGGCCTGCTGCAGCTGATTCCAGGTAACAACTGACTGGCAGATGTCATGGGCACTAGGAGTTACCTTAACCCCTCGTCCCTTCCTGCAGGAGAGTTCTCCGCCTCAGACAGCTCCCTCACCGACATCCAGGACACGCGAAGGCCCATGCCTGACCCCGGGCTGATGCCCCTGCCCGATGCTGCTGCGGATTTGGATTGGTCCAACTTGGTGGATGCTGCCAAGGCCTATGAGGGTGAGTCCACTGAAGACCCAGGCTGGGCAGGTGACCACTTCCCTGGTCAAGTCTCCATTCCCTCTGCTGTCCTGGACACAGTGTGGCGCACACGCTTCCCTGGCACAGCCAGGAACCAGTCAGCTGTTGAGTGCTCCGGAGAGGTGTGTCTTATCTGCCTTAGGGGCAGGGAGCCTGGTGTTCCTCTCGGAGGGAATTCCCTGGATACTGGAAAGGCACCCAGCTGCCATGTGACTGAAAAGAAGATGCATTGAGTCTTTCATCATGTCATAAAGGCCTTCGCCAAACACATTGGCACGCTGGTCCTGCTGGACCCGGCCCCGTCCTGACAAGAATTCGGTGCTCCTTCGCCCTCCTTATTTCATCTCGCTGATGTGGGACAGCACTGTTCTTGTCCCAGCTCAGGCCAGTAGTTTGTCAGTTTTCTTGTGTAATTTTAAGATACTAGTGGTGTATTTTGTTTTACTAAGATCTTCTAGGTACTTAACCATTTCACAGTTAAATTACAGTAATCACTTTGCATAAGATAAAAATGGGACTAGAGTTCAGGATTATGAAAAATATGCTCGTAAGTTCATATTTTACAAACTTAAACAGGGAGGTAAGGCTGAACCAGTCTCTGAAAATATAGCACCTGGACCAGTGACGGAAAATGACTAGGAAAACTAATTTCTCCTTTTCTCCTGTACATTGGGAGATTTAATTTTATTTTCAGTAAGCCATAATATTAAGGCAAAATTTGACTTTGCAAAACCGCAAACAAATGAGTTAATAACCTGCTTTATTACTCTCTATAATACCTTTGATAATTAGATAAAATATTTATAGGGAGGTTTATAAAAATGTACGAGTAGCACATAAAGGAAAGAGCAAGTGAAAGTAAAGTGTTTCAGGGGAGTAAGGGGAATAATAGAGGCAAGTCATCCTTTGTGAGTAAGTTTATGGCCAGGATGGGTTGAGAAGGGAAGGTTAAGGTCAACTTTCCTTCATTGGATCTGTACCCACAAATGGCTAAGAATGCACACTGGCCACGAACCACGTCGCTGTTGCCCACCTGGCCTCTGTGTCTGTTGCTAGATCTCGCATGTAGCTGTGGGTGTATCCAATGCCTTAGCCAACTAAGTTCCCACTGATGTCATTCTGAAAGTGTTAACATGTCTTCTGCATTTTAACTCATTACTATTTCCTAACTAGCCAGAATTGGCTGTGGCACTTCAAACACATTAAGAAACAGGATCCCTGTGTCTTTCCCAGGCTGGCTTTAGCTGTGGGGCATGGGCAAGGGGGCAAGGTTGGCACGGCTGAAGTGCAGGTCATCGGATGGCACTGCCTGGTCTGCTGAAGTGTGAGGACACAGACAGTTGTAAATGTCCTTTCTTGACCAGACTGACATTATTCCAAGGTTATCATTCCCAATTTTTTGATCCTAAAATGTTTTTTACAAAATGAGACTAGCAGATGATTGCTTTGGGAGTTCTTTTGTCCTTATTGCTCTTACTTGAAGAATTGAAAGTAGCTATGCAGTCCAACTCCATTTTCCAGGTGGAGCTGTGCAGACCACAGAATGCAGAAGTCAGGCAGCGCTGGAGTAGCCAACGAGGGGTCCACATTCAGCAGATGGCAAATTCCCAGGAACTAACTGGATTTTAGATTTCAATTTGTTGGTCACTGTCCCTCATAGAGGACAGTAGGCTGTTTTTTTGTGATCAGAGAGGTTTTCCTCTTGTTCATTTTAAGTTGGCATATTTTGAAACAGAGGTGGAGAGGACTTCATTTAAGGTCCGCCAAGGTGGCCACACATCCCGCGAAAATTTATTTCAAGGAGCTGAATGCCAGCTCATTGGTGCATTTTATATCATCACCGAGTGGAAAGCCTGGGTCTAGAAGTTTGGCACAAGGCCTGTTTCCAGGGAAACATTTAATAGAGTGCTACTTTGGTGCACAAGGGAAAGGGAGGACTAGAAACTGATGCACAGAACCTATTTTTAAAAGGGAGATTACAAAGCTCCTGTCCTCACGGCGAGGACGGTGGCGACTTCTCCCCATGAGGGCCGGAAGCAAGGTCTGTGGCACGTGCCTGCACGTGCTCTGGCCTGGCTGTCAGCGCGGTTATCCGCAGTTGCCTCTCAGGAGACAGGGGCCTGAGGAGTTCTGGTTCCAAACACTGAATGGTTTCCTGTCTCCTTTCCAGTCCAGAGAGCCTCGTTCTTTGCTGCTAGTGATGAAAACCCTCGCCCCTTGAGTGCAGCATCCAACAGTGACCAGCTGGAGGAGCAGGCTCTGGCCCAGATGAAGTCTTACAGCAGGTTGGTCAACCAGTGGCGAGGGCATCACCCTGTACCACACGTCACCTCCACTAGTGACAGCAGATGTGGGGAAGAGGCGATGGAGGCCCCATGGATTAGCTGAATGAAGCTCCTCGCCGCAGTGCCAGATACTTCACGTGCTAGTTAGAACTCTGTAACTCAGTACTGTCAACAGTTAAACCTCTTGCTGACTTAAAGTCGTAATTACGAATAGTCATTATTTTTAATGCCATAATGCATTTATGCCCTTAGGGCTTACTAGGTGAGGAAAATCATTTATTTGCATGAAGAATCCCCAGGTTCCTGTGCATTTAGTCCTTGATCTGCTTTTTGAGCCCTTCCCCAGCCATCAGTTGGTTGTTTGTAAACAGTGCCTGGGTCTTAGCTGCTGCAGATCTCTGCTAGAGAGCGGGGTCACCAGGATAGTTAAGATTATATGTAAAATAAAAAGTAAATAAGCAATAATTGGGGCCCAGAAGATTTTTTTTATGCGTTAAGAGTACAGACTTTGTCTTCTGTTTTCTGTTTAGCTGTGCAGAGACTGACTTTTCCATTTTCCCTGCAATTTCAAATGATGAGTTTCTTGGATAAATGTGCGATGCTCCATGTGAAGGCGTCCCGCGTGCAGCTCGGAGTGCAGAGCGCTCCTGGATACAGAATTTCAGGAATTTGAAATCTCTTCCCTTAAAGCCTTTTGAGGGTGATTAGAATCCAGGTGTCTATAAAACTTGGTCAGAAACAGTAATTAGGAAAAGGGAGGTTGGTGTAGATTGTACAGATACTCTGTGGATTCCTGTGTGAGGACTTCACCCAGCAGTGAACATGTGCGAGTGGTGGGATTTGTTACAAAGGGGTGGCAGCTATCCTGGTGGGGCAGGAAAGAGCGCCCTCAGTGCACCTTCTTAGAATGGGGCCTCCAACAAAGAAAAAAGTCTGAGTGAGCAAAGACGGGTTTCCTGAAAAGGGATTTGAAAACAGTTCCTAAATCTTTGTAGACTCATAAAATGAGGGTGGTAATTGGCTCTTAATTCAGGGGAGATTAACAAATGCAATTGGAATTAAATATGTTTTTAAGAATCATCAGTGCACACTCAGCTCATTCTGAAAACCTTCAGGCGTCAAGGTAGGCTCGTGAGAGCTGCTTCCGTCCCGACCTGCTGCAGAGGCTGCGTCAGTCCTGACAGGAGCTGGGAGCCTGGGCTGGGGCCCATGGAGGACCCCTACCCACAGCCTCGGGGTCTGTTCAGCACCCGTTTCTCGACCACCTCATTGGCCTTCGACCCCTCCAGGCATGGCCAGCTTGTTGGACCCTGTTCATGGTTGTAGATTGCCACTGCCCCCTCCCTTTTAAATCCATTCACTGTCAGCTTTTACAGCCTGTGACACTCCATCGCGCTATGGGGTTTGCTTTTGGGGCTTGTAGATGTAAAAGTAGCAGGAGACATGGCACAGCTCGTTTTATGTCTTTGATTTTTAAAGTAAAGACTGAAAATTCAGAGTCACTCTCTCTTCCCCTTTGACTTCTGGAAAGAGGAGCGGCATGTCATCCCAGTGGGAGCCTCAGGAGTCTCAGCTGTGTGATTGTGTAGTTGTGTGCTGGCGAGCACGCGCTGGGAATGTTCTGCAGGCGAAAGAGAGCGGAGGAAGGAGAACGACCAGGGTCTTCGTTGTGAGGGCTCTGCAGGTCGGCGCCTGCCTGCTGTGCTGTCTGTCCTGCCCGCTGGGTGGCCATCTTGTCCTCTAGCTCACCCTTCCTTGCTGTTCCTACCTTGCTGCTCTACCAGAGCAAGATTAGCCCTTAAAATGAGAGCCCATAAGAAAATGGGCCTAATTTGCTAATCACAGCAACAAACTAACAGAAAACTTAAGTCATTAAACTGAAAAGCTTTGGAAACACGCAGTTTTTTAAGTACTTGAAGCTATGTAGACAAGCTTTTAAGACATGAACCTAATGACTTAGCTGCCATTGGATGAGTAGACACAGTCTCTTTTATGGGGACCCGGAGACCTGCCTTATCTCAACTGCTTGAGAAAGCCAGCGTGGGTTCTTCCCCCGGCCTGCATGCACGCACAGGGATGCGCTCCTCCTCCTAAAGTCCACCAGAGATAGGACTCACGATGCTGCCGGACAATTGCGTCTGCCAAAGAAGCGCCTCTTGTGCTGCCAGAGAGACCATTTTCGCTTATTGTCTTACATTCTTTTGTGTGAAGATGCAGCATCTTCAACAAAGGAAGCTATTGATTGGCTGTAGCTCAAGCTTATTATTGCCTTTTGTTAAGATTACCATTTTTTTAAGTGAAAATGCACATTGGGTAGCCAGACTGAGTAATTTGTCATTGAAAACCATTTTATAAATACAGCCACTTCATTTAAAAAAAAAAATGCCAAATAAATCCAGCCATGGAGGCTCCTGCCAACATGGTCTTTTGTTTCTTATTCCCAGCAGTAAAGATTCCTCTCCCACTCTTGCTTCTAAAGTGGACCAACTGGAAGGTATGCTGAAGATGCTTCGGGAAGATTTAAAGAAGGTAAACTTGTATCCTCAAGACAAATTGCCCAGTTTGTGCAAACTGTGCTTGAATACAATAAGATGTGGGTGCGCTCCCTGTTCTTGGGATACACACCTTTAGGGGGCTGCTTGTACAAGAAGGCCCTCACGGCCACACGTATGGAAGCATGGTGCCCCTTTTGACAGCCTTTGAACCTCAGCCAGCCTCCCTGAGCCTTCCCACCCTTGTCTAGTCCAGACCCACCTGTCGTGGTTGTGCTTGCACACCAAGAGGTCTGGATCTTGGTTGGTTTCTTGAAGTGGCTTGGACTGTTTTAAACAGCAGCCACCAAAACCGTAGTCTAAAATTGGAGGCGGTCCTTACTAACAAAGACATTAAATTGCACAGCAAGATACTTACATTCCCACATAAACCTGTAGTGAACCTTGGAAGAGCTGGGCCCTGGGTCATCTAGTGTAGCTCACGCCCACCAGGCCCTGCGCACTGCACTGTAATGGAATGAAGAGTGGAAATGGGCCCAGGGGTCGGACAGATTGCTGCTGCTCCTACTGCGGGCTGAGGCGGGCCCCCCTGAGTTCTTTTCTGCTCTGCTCTACCTCCCAGGAAAAGGAAGACAAAGCCCACCTTCAGGCCGAAGTTCAGCACCTGCGCGAGGACAACCTGAGGCTGCAGGAAGAGTCCCAGAATGCCTCCGACAAGCTGAAGAAATTCACGGAATGGGTCTTTAATACCATAGACATGAGTTAGGGGAGGCTAGGTGGACAGGATGGGGAGGCCCTCCCGTGCGCGTCTAGAAGCCGTTAGTCATGCCATTGAAAGCATTCTCCGAGTGCCCTCCCCACACCCCACTTTGCCCCCTTTCAGGGAGTGCACAACACAATTGCAGACCAACAATCATTATCTGCCTTTTGTAGAAAAGGAAAACAAAAAAAGTAAATAAAAATTTTAAAAAGTAAAATAAAAGTTTAACTGCTAAAATGTGAATGTCTTTATTTTTTTGCACAATTATCTTTATCTGTTATGTATTTAAAAAGAAACTGGGCCTGGGACCAGGGTCCCCCAACCTCCCCCCAGGCCCATCTGTCACTCTTTCTTATCTATTTCAGGTAACCCAAGCTTTCCCTCCTCATCCCAACAAATGTCATTGTTCCTAGGAATATAAAGTTTTTTAAAAGTGTTTCTTTGGGGACTGGGGAGGGGTGCTTCCTTATTACTCCATTCCTAAAATGCCTGGAGAGGGAGGTGCTGTTAGAAAATGCCCACCTCCCTTGAATGAGTTGTGCATGAGCTAGCGCTGTTTGTATCCATCTTACAGATAAGGGGGCGGGGCTGGGATCACTTAGCAATAGCAAGTGGGCCACCCGGAGAGAGGCCGAGACGGTGCCTGTGGCCACGCTCCATCTGTCGTCCTTCCTTCCCCAGGGAGATGGAGCCAGAGCTCAAGCCCTTTCTTATCTTGTAAGATCCACTGTGATATCAGAATGTCTCTCAACTGAAATCTCATTTGTATACATTTTGGTCAAAAGGATAGTTAAAAATACATCAAAATTGGGTTTTGTTAGCTGCTCAAAATTGACTCCATTATAAACTAATCAGTCCTCTCCAAAGCAAGACCTCACCAGTATTGTAACTAAAAGTGAATGTTGACTTGTGAATTTTAATACTTGCTTAGGAGCAATGACTGTGACTAGAATGGGCTTTTGATCCTGCATGTCCCAGTGTGCACTTGGCGCACGGCATTTTCTGCATCTTTGTGTGGCCCTCCACGGTGTCTGCTGCAGAAATGATCGATGTGCTCGTCTTCCTGTCCGGTGATGCTGCTGCCTTGGGCCTCGGGCCCTGTTCCGAGGCCCTCGGTCGTGCAGAGCACAGACGCGCTGGCCCGCCGGAGTCGGGAGCACCGAAGGGAGCCCCTGGCGGCCTTGTTTCTTGCCTTCGTAGTCGTCTCTCACTGACCCGGGCCCTTCAGGGTGACTCCGGTCTGAGGGAACATCCAGCAAGCAGTCTAGTGACATCTGCTGAGAGTTCCCTGTCCCAAGTCAGCTCAGCTCATTCCTCTCTCCACCCCTGAATAAATGGGGGTGGGCTTTCCTCTCCCCTCCCCTTCTCTCACCCCACCACCAAACTTTTCTGCTACCATTTTACTCATGATTGTGATTTCTCCATGGGATTTTTTTTTTTCTGGTGACATTCCGATGATGGAAATAGGAAGATTTCAGAGTGCTTTGTAAAAGGTCTCCACTGGCTGGCTCTTCTCTCTGATTTGTATGAAGGAGATTGTACATTGCCTGATGTCTCTGTAAATGAGAACTATCACCAACATCCAAGCATTCTGAAGTCTTGCTTATCCATCTGAGTTTAGTTTCTTTTTGTTTTACTTTTGTTGGGGACTGGGGGCAAGCTATTTATTAGAGTTTTGCAACAGAGTTCTTGTTTGAAGACTTTAAAGACTACTTGTAAAATTCAAACAATAAAATTCATTTTAAATGCTCTTTTAAAATGCTTTTGTGTTATTTCTTGGGGTTTTTTTTGAAAGACCACCCTTCTTGTATCCTGTCCTTTTCATCGGACCCCACTAATACTAAAGATGATTCATGAAAGTTTCTGTCCCTTTTAGAATTTTTTTTAAAGATTTTATTTTATGCACACAAGCTGGGGTGCAGGCCACAGGCGTGGGGCAGTGAGAGGATTCACCAGAGACACAGTGGGGAGCAGAACAGGCAGGTCGATGGGAATACTCTGCTGAGGGGAGCAGCGGGCGAGGCAGGAGAGGTCTGCCGTGTCATGCGGGAATCTTCCCCGACTGGGCATCAAACTCGTGTCGCCACTGCCGACAGCTCCACAGCGTTGTGATTTAACCCGCTGTGCCACCAGTGAGGTCCCCCTTTTAGAATTTTAATAAGCTTTTTCACTCTGTCCACATGTCCATAGAGAATTCCTATGCTTCTCTGCTCGTGATTTAATATTCTCAGAGCTCTTTATAATTAGTTCCCCCTTCATTATCCATGTGTGGATTTTCCACATTTCATTCCCCGAGACCAGCACATTTTTAGACTGCCTCTACTGCATCTCTCAATGTTGCATGTTGTGTGCTTGGGGAATACAAATGCCTGTTAATATCAGGCTGTGCAAAATATAATTAGAAAAGTTAATCTACTGAAAAAAATCATAATGCATTCCAAAACCAAATGGAACCAAATTTTTTGTATCTGCCACGTCACTGTTCTTCTCCAGTGGTGCAGCTAATTGAGAGCTGACAGTAGAGAATCTTCCCCTTATTTGGTTCAGCAATTCTACAAATTCTAGAATTACAAGACAGGGTAACACTGTATGCCACAAGATAACTCTGATTAACAAGCTGACAAGGTCTGTGAAGACCATGACTCCTACCTGGTTTGGAGGGTTTATATAATTTCCGAAGCACTTGGCACTTGGGTTGGAAGGTGCCGGGGGAGGATGCTCTTGGCCTTGCTTGGTGGAGGGTCGCGTCAATGACGCTGACTGGTGGGGCTAATGGATTACACTCCAGATCTGCTGCAGGTGATAAACAGATTGGGTTGGATTACTTTTTTGCCCCATTTTTTTATTGATGTAACACTGCATTATAACATGATTTTGGGTTGTACATCAGAAACCAACATCTGTATATGCTATAAATTCACTAAAAGTCCAGTTCTACCCTTTAGCATACACTTGACTCCTTTTATTTGATTTACCTGTCCTTTCCCCCATTCTGGTGACCACTAATTTGGTCTTATAGTCTATGATTTTGTTTTTGTTTTATTTAGTTTGTTTTTTTTTCTCTCTGTATACCACATATGAGTAGAATAATATGGTGCTTAGGATTCTCTTCTAGAGACAAAAATGGTAGCCCAAGAGCAAAGTAAGTAGGGCCAGCAAGCTTAAGCCTTTTGCCTCTGGTTAAATGTACAATGATGGTTTGAACACATTCCAGTATCACAGTACAATGTTCCAGCAACTATGGTGCTTCTTCCCCAGAATGAATGAATCTGAGATGAAAGTACAACATGGCAGCACACCTTGGTCAAAAACGTGTAGCCAATAATGACTTGGACATTGTTATACATGAATTGTGTGATTTTAAAAGAATGATACCACAGTAATGTTGGCTATCTTTTCCCTATATGTTAGGCCACTAATATATTTATAAGGAATCATCATACTCTAATGGAAGAGGCATTTGACTTAGACTAGGACTCAAAACCTGTCCAATATATGGCAGCTGTATCTTTAGGTAAATAACTTGATCTGATTGAGTTTGGTTTCCTCAACTGGTAAAGCTAACAGTTTTATATATTGTTTTAATAATTAAATGGGATCTTAACAGATTTAATGCAATACCTATCAAAATACCAATGGCTTTTTTTAAGGAAATGGAACAATTATCAAATTTTTATGGGCCCCAAATCACCCAAATCACACTTTCTGACTCAAACAGTATTATACAACAACAGTAATCAAAACAGTACGGTACTTGAACAAAAACAGAAACTCAGACAATGCAACAGAACTGAAAGCCCTGAGATAAGTTCATATAAATATGGACAGCAGATTTTCAATAATTAAGGCCATACTGTGGAGAAAAGATAGACTTTTTAATAAGTGGTACTGGGAAACCACATGCAAAAAAAATAAAACAAGATCCATATTTACCACCATGAATATTCACTCAAAATGATTATAGATTTGGACATAAGAACCAAAACAAAGTCTTGATGGAAAATATAGGGGACACACTACAAAACATCCACCAAAAAGATGTATTTGGGCATACAACCTCAACAGCAAGGGGGAAAAAAGCAAAATTTAAAAAGTGGAATGTGTCAAACTTAAAAGCTTTTGTACCTCAAGAGAAACTATCACAAGACCAAAAAGGAAACCTATAGAATTATTTAAAAAAAATTGCATACCATACATCTGACAAAATCTCCAAAATTTACAAAGTACTTATACAATCTAACAACAAAGAAAGACCCTACTAAAAAATGAGCAAAGGACCTCAAAAGACACTTCTCTAAAGACATTCAGATGGCCTACAGACATCAAAAAATGTTCAACATCACATAAGAGAAATGCAAATTAAAATCACACTGAAATACTACCTTACCCCTGTGAGAATGGCCCACATGAAAAAGAACAGTATTAACAAATGTTGGCGAGGTTATGGTAAAAAAGGGACTCTCATTTACTGTTAGTGGGAATGCAAGTTGGTACAGCCCCTGTGGAAAATGGTATGGAGATGTCTCAAGTAAATAAAAATGGAAATCCCATTTGACCCAGCAGTATTACTATTAGGTATTTATCCTAATAACATGAAAAATCTAGTATGAAAAGATCTTTCTACATAAATGGTAGCACTGTTCACAACTGTAAAATCATGGAACCAATCCAAGTGTCCTTCAACAGATAAATGGATTAACTGGTGCAGATATTCAATGGAATATTACACATCCATGAAGGTAGATGAAATGGTGGCATTTGGGACAACTTGAAGTAATTATGTTGAGTGAAATAGGTAAAAAATTGAAGCAGTTTGGATAATTTCACTCATCTGCAGAATATACTCTTAAAACAATTACATGCAAAGAATAGAAATAAAACTTGAACTCACCAAGAAAGAAGATAATGATTACCAGATGGAATAAAGGAAAGGGTGGGGTCTTGTGGAGGGAGGCAGATGGGTTATGGGCACCAGTGGTTTGGTGGAGGCAAAAAAAAAACCATTAAATGGGACCAAATATGTAAAACCAGTGACTGGTAAATTATGGACACTCAATAAACCCGTCTGCCCTTGGCCTTTGTTTCCAATATGTTAATACTTTATTGTTTTTCTAGGACAGAGTACCAATGTATTAATGGAGTATGATGAAATCACAATAAGTTTGTTTATTATGTTTAATACAAGTCAGGTGCTTTTAACCCTTTGCTGTATGTTTTATAAACGTGACTTTCAAACCTGAGCTTGTATCTGAGTCACCTGGAGGATTTGCTCAAGCACAGGTCACTCGGTCACATCACAGGGTCAGTGATTTTGTAGGTCTGGGTTAGGAACTTAGTATTTTCCAGGGAATGACTTAGAAGTAAAACTTTCAAAGAATAGGATTTTAAAGAATTTCAAAGAATAGGAGCCTGTCCATACCCACTGGGGAATTAAAAGAAGCAGACATTACGTGGCACTTAACCATATCCAGGAGGCTGTGCTTTATTTTGACAGATTATTTTGACCACAGAATACCTTGTAGGGGAAAATGGGCTTAACTGATAGCGAAAAAGAGTTCACTAAGGCAAAAGAAAGAGCTTTTTATTTATATGTATTAAAAGGCCATTTATAGCCCCCTTTGCAGGAAATTTTCTTCTGCTTTACTTTCAAATTCACGTGCTACCTGGATGGGACTAGTGTGTCCTCACCACCCTTAATAACAGGAGACTGCTTGGCAGGTCAGTAAGGAATGACCTTGGTGACATTGGGGGCTGATAGTTTGGATGGCAGTGCTGCTGGGGAGAGCAGAGCCTGGGACTGTGGAAGAGCCCCTTGGAGGGAACCTCAGTGGGTGACCACATAGGGGCACAAAGGCTGGGACAGGCTGGGCGTGTGCAGCTTCAGCCCCGCCTCCGAGAGCGCATACACGTCAAGGTTACGAGGCGAGCGCATTTCCCCACCGCCCGCAGACCTGCTCCAGAAAGTTAGCAAATCTTCCCCTAATCATGCTGCCTCACAGCCCACTTGCTCTGCTCTGGCCAGAGAGAAGGAAAGGTTGCCTATCGTTGGTATCTTTAAATAAACTGCCACTGGCTATCTTCTGTGAAGATCATTCTAACTTTGGTTTTATTTTCTGCTGCTCTGGCCTCTTACTTCTCTCTTCTCCAGAGCTCTCCTGCCTCTCCCCAGGCCTGATGGCCACGAGCTCCCTTGGTTCCTTGTCAGGTCAGGTCTCCAGCCTTTCAAATCCATATCTCCTCCTGACTTGCCTTCGAGCCCCTGAGCCATCACACCCGAGACCCAAGAGAGCTTTAACCTTCCTTTCTCTCATTACACCTCTCATTATACCCCGTCAGCTCACCCTTAGTCCTGTAACACGCAAAGCTCAAAGTTCTTCCATCACTTATTCTAAATGAGCCCGTCTCATTACGCCTCTTAAACAGCAACTCTGCCAGACACAGCCCCGCCCTTAACCTGTGCAGCCCAGTTTATCCTCTAAAGTGTCTGCTCATGACCCATTCGCAGCCTGAATCATCTCCCAGACAGACTACCCCAAACTCTGGCCCCTCACTCCGTATCTTTTAACAAATGCCTCCTTAAGGGATCTTGTCACAAGCACCTATAATTCCTCTAATTTAACCAAAGTACTGTGTCCTGTGAAACACACTAATCTCTCTACACATTTTTAAACATCTTGTTAAAAACACCTTGGATCTCCTCCTCCCCAACACACACACACTCCCCAATGCATTTCTGTAATTCACCATTTCAAATGGCTATCCACCAATAAAATCCAGAACCTGCCACCAAAGTAGGAAAGGCTTGGGTGAGCGTGAGTTCTCCAGGTCAGTACCAGTACCAGTACCGCCACCGCCACCGCCTCCTGCCTTCCACGCTCCGAACTCACTGAGCACATTCACCCAACCCACCCCGCAGGCAGACACTTGAGTTGGTTCTTTGGGATCACATCACCAAGCCCAAGCCATTTCCTTCCACAACCCCAGCCTCGCATCGCACACACTCTCTAACACATACCCTGTGTTCCTGGGAGTTAAAACTCTTAGAAAATACATTTTAAAGACCTTTTTCCTGGCCTCCCTGGTGGCTCAATGGGTTGAGTGCAGCACTGTGAGGCTGTCCAGAGTGTCTGCGGCATGAGTTCGATACCTGACCAGGGAGAGTCCCACATGGCGCAGCAGACCTCTCCTGCCTCGCCTGCTGCTACCATCAGCAGTGTATTCCAGACGATCTGCCTGTTCTGCTCCCCACTCTGTCTCTGGTGAACCCTCTCACCAACCCACAACGCTGGCCTGTACCCCAGCTTGTATGCATAAATAAATAAAATCTAAAAAAAAATACTTAAAGACCTTTATCCAAGTTCAAATAGCAAACTGTTAATGACTGGTAAAGTTGCCTGGAGGTGACTCTTTAGCCACTTTTCTTAGTGAAAAGGAAGGATGGGTTTGTAACTGAACCTAGTAATTTTTCTAAAGAGCCCAAGCATAGTGAAAGCAGTTACTTCTCTGAGCAAACAAACATTGCCCTTCAATCTTAAGACAATGAATGTGTTCAGCAGGCTCTTGATTTAGTTGGTAGCAAGATAAATTCAGCTCAGTGTAGACACATTTCATATTGATGAGGCTGTGCCTATGAAAACATGCACCATAAATGCAATGTAGTTTAATATAAAAGATTGCAGCTGGATTAGAAGTAGGACTTCCCTTGCAGACATTTGGTCCAAGCAGTTCCACTCCAAAAAGAAAAGAACTGGTAGAGGGCGGGAAGAGGAAGTCTCTGAACTACTGCTGGCTATTTGAGAGGTGTGAAGGAGAAACCAAGCTTGATCTTTGTATTCCAGAGGCAAAACTGGGACGGGGACTGTGAGTTGCAGGAAACAGATTTTGTCTCTAAGACAGCTGATCCGTGGTGATCGGGCGGTTTCCTAGACCAGACACTAAGAACTAACAACTTAGTCTAGGAACCACAGCGAAGATGTGAGAGTAGTTTGGTGGAGGGTAGTAGACTTGTGCACATATCAAAGAGCAAAAACTAAACCCCCCTCCCCCAATTAAAAAATTTTAAAAAGTATTTCCACTATATATAAAATATCTCTGCATCCCATATTCATTGCAGCATTATTTCAATAGCTCAAACCTGGAAGCTACCTAAGTGTCCATCAGTGTATTAATGGATAAAGAAAATGTGGTATATGTCCACAATGGAATATTACTCAGTGATGATAAAGTAGGTATGGCGAGCAGATTGGTAGTTGTCGGAGGTGGAGAACTGCGGGGTGGGGGGTGAAATTGTTACAAAAAGATAAAATTCTAGCTATAAGATAAATAAATCCTGGGGATGTGATGTATAGCAGTGACTGTAGTTAACAGTTCTGTAGTATCTATTTGGTGCTAAGAGAACGGATCTTAAAAGTTCTCACATAACAAAAAACAGTGGTGATGGATGTCTGCTAGACTTACTGTGGTGATATTTTGCACTATATTTAAATATGCAATTATTATTTGAACACTTGAAGGAAATCATGTCAATTATCATCTCAGTTTTTTAAAAAGGAGCCATAAGAAACATGAAAACTAATTCTCCCCATTCCTCACTGGGTCATGGGGGCGAGAGCAGGCCCTTTTTGACTTCTCTGCTCCTCACTCCCCTCCCCCCATGCATGATTCTGGGGTTCACAGGTGCTGACCATGCCCATTTTTCTCATCAGCTTGGCCTGAGTGCCATCAACCTCCCCTCCAGCCCTTCTTCCCCACCAAGACCAAGATTCTCCACCCAAAAATCCTGACAACGATTGACAACAGTAGGTTCTGAGAGGGGCCCAGCCACAAGACCAGTGCCCCAGGCCTCACCCAAGTTTGCCATATATTGTGGGCAGCGCTTTTGGCCTTCAAACGGCCATCTCTGAGCTACCAGAGGACAGAGCAAGCAAGGCAGTCCGGAGGCAGCCCATGGCAAGCCGGTGGGGAGCGCAGGGGAGCCGCCACCAGCTGGCGGCATGTCGCTCTGGCCAGGCAGGGAGACAGTGGCCAGAGCTCCAGAGAGAGTCCCCTGGCTGCCTCTATAGCGCCCATGACAGCGGCTCCTCTGCTACGGGAAAGGGATGTGCCAGAACTCCAGTTTGTGGGGCCCTGACACCCTCTGCCTGTCTCTAGAGGAACAGGAGGCAGCCTGGCTGCTCTGCTTCTGTGCTGGGAGCCCCAGCCTGGGGAGCGTAGTGTGGGAGCAACATTAGCTTACTCCCCTGAAGCGTTCCTCCTGAGAGCCTGTGCTCAGCCGCAAGCCCTGCCAGCTGGGCCCAAACTCGTAACTGACTCGACAAATGACCACAAGCAGCAGAAGGAAACGGAATCAAGAAAAGCCCTCTGCTGGGGCTTACTAAGAGCCCCCCAGCACTCTAAAGATGCTGCTGTCCAAACAAGGGCCACCCACTACCCCTCTGATACTTAATTGCCTCTCAACTTCCCAGCCACCTCCAGCCAGCTCTGCCTTTGTGACTTCTAGGCCCAATGTGTTACCAACCAGCGTGCTTCTCCATCCCAGCTGTGGGACTTCTCCAGCCTACTTTAGTGGGCTGTTCTCCATCATGGTGGCCTGAGGGGGTCTGCACAGGGTAAGCAGACAGGGGCCCGGCATTGTTCTTTTCTCAAAAGCAGGATGGGCACCCTTGCTAAATTCTCCCTTGGGGCACGGGGGAAACTTGTGGTGATCTAACAGGGCGGCAAGCACACAGAGGTGCCCCTTTTCAGTGTCAGAACCACCTTGAACGTCCGCAGTCTGACAAAAATGGACTCTGTGGAGGGTTCTGTAGAGGGGATGTGCTGAGGGCTAGGAGATGCTTTCACACAACCAAAATTTGCCTCCTCTAACTGCTCCATGAGAGTAACAGGAGATGCAGGCGATCTAGCACTCAGGGTTTCTGCAAACCTTTCCAAGCACTCCTGGTCTGTCACCTGTGCAGGTGGCTTCAAGCTGAGGTGGCCCAGGAGGGCTAAGGGAGTCTCAGTCCATCAGCTGGGTTGGAACACTGGTTTGTGGGATTCTGGTGCCCTGTCCCATGTGGCTTCTAGCGAGGTAGGGCCCCATCTATCCTCAGACACTGAAAGAAAACTTTGCCTTGGGAGCGCTTCCCCTACTGAGAGCCTGCCTTAACCTCTCATGGCACAGTCTTTGGTCCTGGACGGCACATCCTGGGATTCTCATCGCAACCTGCTTCGGCCTTAGTCTCGTCACCTTCCTGGTTACTTGTTTACCTGCTTTCCCTTCGAAGAGTGACAGGCAGAAACGGACACAATATTCATGCTGGGGACCACCCCTCTATCCTGACGCAGCCTAAGATTGTTCTCTTTTTTGCTAGTTTGTTTTGCCTCTCTCCCCCAGGGGCCCACAGGCAATTCCAGCCTTTTTCACAGGGGTATTTTAGGGCGTTCCTTCTGCCTCCAAAACCTGTATCACGATTGCATTTCATCGGGTTAGGTTTGACCAACTGTTTCAGTCTGTTGAATACTTTTAACAATGCTGATTCCGTCGTTTAACACAAACGCTGTCCCTCAAGTGTCTCGTGCATGATGTGACACACAGGCCTCCTGGTGGCCTCTGATGCCAAAACCGCCTGGTGAGGCTGAGGATGGGCCTGTGGTCACCATGTCCCGCCCCGGCTATGGCCGTCCCTCGTCAACAGGGCTTTTTGGGTGGCGTCATCCAACCAGTTATGAGCCTTCTCCCTTAATCCAAACCCCGTACTCACCTTCTCCGTCACCTTCTCCTGGCCCTTTGCACCTAAGACCTCCTCTTGCGTCTGTCTGGACCACGAAAAGATCAGCTTCCTTGCTAGGCACTGTCCTTGTCGGCCCACACTGCAGCGCTGTTTCTGTAGAGTCTCCTGATATGAGCTCAAAGTTGTGGGGCTGATACCCATGCGGGACCAGAGTGGGGGTGACTGAGGACAGACAACCTGGCACAACAGCCAGGTACCCCCAGTGGTGCGTGAGGAAGAAGAGCAAGGGGAAGGAGCTGTCGTGAAAGTGGAAGCGCTTCTGAGAGTCCACAGTGAACGCTCAGTGCTAATCACAAGAAATGGGCAGCACCTGTTGGGAGACCCACGCACACCCTGATTGGGCGGGGGGTGGGGGTGCAAAGAATGGCGCCTGCTCAGCTGAAGGCTGAAGGGAGGAAGCTGAAACTCTGGCTGGCTTCGAGATGGGTTGGGGACTGAATGGAGGCTGCCTTGCTCCTTTTCTTCTTACATTTTTCTCAAGAGGCCAGTCACCCCAGGCCTTTTCTCAGATTGGGTTCAGTCCCTCTTTGGAAATGATACAGCCCAAGCTACAGGGGCGTCTCGCTTTAAGAATAACTTTTAGAAACCCTGAGAGCTGGCTAAGGAGTTGATTAGTTTCATTAACAAAAGGTGCCACCTATGGACATGCTCTCGGGGGCCTAGAAACAGGGAGCTCCTGTAAGGCTTCTCCACGTGCTCACAGATTAACCGTCCAAAGGGGCCAGAGGAAGGACAAAGGGTTCAACTGCAGGGGAGGGGAAGGACTCTTTACTGCAAAAGAATCATAAATGAGGGTGAATTCCCTCTGATACTATACTGCAAATATCTGAGAAACGTGAACTTTCATAGAAGCTCTATGTCACCTGCTTATTAGGAACACAACTCCTGCGAAAAGGTGGGCTCTCACGTCAGCGAAACACAGGTAATAAATCTGGAAGGAAACTACAGTGAGCCCTTGGCAGGCATCCACTGAAGTCAGTGGGTGTTTCTGTGCCCCAGTTTCTACTGGAAAGAGCCAACAAGCCCCTGGAATGGTTCCCTTGCTCAGAAGCCCAGGCTGAGCTCCAAGAGCAGGCTGCGGGCTCCCTCTGCTGTCCGCTCCTGAGTATTGCCTTCGTGTGAAAGATGTGTGCGGAGAAAACCTGAAGACCTGGCCCTGGGGCTCACCCAGTGCCACCATAGCCCCAATTTTGGATTTGGACCAGACTCATGGCTGTCAGTGACACACTCACTGGCCATGAGACACCCTCCCACCCCCAAAACACAATTTCTTTCAAGGACTTTTCTGTGTACTAAGATGGGGGTGGAGAGGGAGTCTCTGGAATTTCTGGAATTCTGGTGGAATTCTTCCATAAAATGGTATGTGAGGGGTAGTATACAGATGCTGAAACACAGATAGTTTTCCCCCTGTGACCTGTATGGAGGGTTGTCCTGTAGGTAAGGCGCTCAAGTAAAGTGGCCCTCAGAGCACCAAGCCAGCGGCAATGGCTTGACTTCAGCTTGGGATACAATCAGAGGCAAGGGGAGCTTCTGTTGCTCGTTCTTCAGTTTTATGCCCACAATCTCCGATTTCCTCTCCTCAAGTGGATAGCAAACTTCCCACCACCTAGAGCTCCTTCCACCAAAACCTGAGCGTCCCTGGGTAGCCAGCCTAAGCCTCTCTGGGAGCGCGGGAACAGAGATGGGACACTGGATTCAGGGACCTCTCCCAGGGCACTGGACCTCTGGCCAGGAATTCTCCTGCAAAGCAATCTGGAGGGAGAGCACCCAGATGCCAAACCATAGAACGCTTCTCTTTACGGTAAGATCCAGAAACATGGAGGGTTTTCCAGTAAGTGAGGCCCCAATGTCCACCTTTCTGCAGATCCCCTTGCCTCAAGACTGTAGGAAAGAGAAAAGGAGAGGAAGAGCTTAAGTAGTTGCTAAACTTATTTATATGGTGGATTATGATTTTATTGAACAAAATATAAGACATGTCCCATTTCATTTTTTTAAAAAGATTTATTTATTTATGCATACAAGAGCTGGGGTGCAGGCCAGAGGCGTGGGGGGTGAGAGGATTCACCAGAGACAGAGTGCGGAGCGGAACAGGAAGATTGGCCAGAACACACTGCGAGGGGAGCAGCAGGCGAGGCAGGAGAGGTCTGCTGTGCCATATGTGAAGCTCCCTGGCAGGGGATCGAACTCACTCTGCAGCGACTGCAGATAACTTCAGAGTGCTGAGACTTAACCTGTTGCGCCACCAGGGAGGCCCAACATGTCCCATTTCTTTCCTTTTTTCCTGCTCCAAATCGAATATGGCTAGGTTAAAAGGGGATTCTATTTTATATTCGTGCTTCTATTTGTATTTCAATTCATGGTTCCAGTTCTGAGATATTTCACAACTGGTGCCTCTGGTGACTGAGAGATCTTTTGTAATTTTATACAATTTCTGTTACTCTTAAATGTGTGCATGGAAAGGTCTAAAGGTAACACATTTGAAGTGAGCTAACAATTCATTTTTATTTTTACATTTATGCTCATTTATACTTTTCCCCCCAGCTAATGAAAGGGAAACATTATTGAGGCCTCTGGAACACAGAGCTTGGACAGGAGCTCACCCTGCAGGCAGAGGAAGAGCCAGTGCCAGGGTCTTCTTGATCTTCATCAAGGAGCTGTTAGTGTGGCTGTGTGCACAGGTTGTTAGTGTGGCTGCACTTTTCTTGCTGCAGTTGACAGTGCAGGGGTGCGGGTAAGCAGAGTACGTGTGGCTGATGTCTTGTTGCATTTGTATTTCCGAGTGACCTGGTGGAAGGATGGCTTGATGATGTCATCCCACAGGTGCAGCAGCCAGTGCAGGGTGGACTCTTGCTGAATCCTGCAGTCTGAGCGCTTGCAGCCATCCTCCAGCTGTAGAGCAGTAGATCAGATGCTACTGGTCAGGTGTGATGCCCTCATGGATTTTGTATTTCACATTTTCGGTGGAATCACTGGGCTAGTCCTGGAGGCAATGGTATTGCCGTTCAGGGTCTTCATCAAGATTTACTTCTCTGTGCCTGCTACTCGGCTGCCTCATTGCTGAGAAAGAACTCATATACATGTTTGATAAGTGTATGTTAGAACTGTGGGATGTAACTGTATTTCATTTTTCTAGATCCTTGAAAATGTGAGAGTAAGTAAAGATGACAAAAATAGAAAATACAACAATAGAACTTGGAAAAGAAAAAAGGGCTGAAAAGGGAAAAGAAATAGAAACTCCAGAGAAATGAACCATTTAAAATTTTACAACCTACAGTGAGCACACTGAGTGAGCTTGCATGAAAATCAGAATGTACTTGTGCCATTATTACAATGGATAAAAGTACACAACCAGTAATCAAAGTATTCAACAAAGACAAAGAAATGGGTGTGACCCTGAGATATCATTTTGTGCAATATTTAGTCAAATATTGTATGCCTTTGCTGACGCTAAAACTACAGTATTTGCAGAAAACAATGAATAATTTCAAATATAATAGAGATGATTTTGAAATGTGATGCCACAATAGCCAAAACATTTGTTGATAAAAATTAAAAAAAAAAAACCTTGATAATATCATGCTCCCTGACTTCAAATAAGACTAAAGTGATAGTGATCAAAACAGTAGTGTAATGGAACAAAGACACACAGATCAATAGATTGAGGTCCCAGAAATAAACACAAACATATATGGACAAAGGAGCTAAAATCTTACAATGGAGAAAGGAAAACTTCTTCAACAACTGGTGTTGGAAACCTAGATAGCCACACACAAAAAAATAAATAAATAAAACTAGGTTTTATTTAATACCATGTTAAAAAAATCAAGATGTATTAAATAATGGGATATAAGACCTGAAATAATAAACCACAAAGAAGAAAACATAGATGATACACCCCTGGACATTAACCTCAGAGAGGTATTTTGGGGCTCCAATAGCAAGGGAAGCAAAATAAAAATAAATAAATGGGACTACCTCAAATTAAAAAAGGTTTTCTTCTGCAAATGAAAACACCTCAAAAACAAAAATGTAATGAATTGACTGGGAGAAGATATTTGCATATCACACATCTGACAAGAGGTTAATATCCAAAATTTTAAAAGAACTCATACAACTCAACAACAAAAAATCAAGCAACCCAATTCAAAAAATGGACAAGAGAGTTAAATAAACATTTCTCCAAAGAACATATCCATGTGACCCACAGGCCACATGAAAAAATGTTCCACATCATTTATCATAAAGGAAATACAAATCAAAACCACCTACACCTTTGAAAATGACCCGTATTAAAAAGGCTGCAAACAACGGGCACTGGCAAGGATGTGGATAAAGGAACCCTTGGTGGGGATGTAAATTGATGTAGCCTTTCTGGAAAATGTATGGAGTTTTGGTTTTAGTTGTCAAAAAACTGAAAATGGAAATTCTAGCAGTACTACTCCAGGAATTTATCCAAAGGCTAGGAAAACACTTACTTGAAAAGATACAGCCCCCACTGTGTTCATTGCAGCGTTATTCTCAAAAACAAAGACCTGGAATCCACCTAAGCGCCATTAACACATGGCTGGATGAAGACTTGGTGATATATAAACTTAGTGAATACCACTTAACTATTAAAAAAGATGAAATCTTGCCTTTTGTGACAATATGGATAGAAGTCAGAAAATGAAAAATAATGACCATTTTTCGCATTTGAAAAATGTAAATAATCAAAGGGGAAAAACTGGCAAAACTCACTATAATAACTCCAAGACTATGAAAAACATGGCGGTAAGCAGAGAGGGAGAGGAAAGGGAAGGAACAAGGGGAGGAAAGACCAAAGAAGGCATCGTGGCCCTGTGATACCCGAGGAAGCTTGTGGAGAGGGAAGCATATACATGCCCCTCCAGGAGCTGTACTCCCCAAATGACACAGCTTTGTAAATGAATGGTAAGCCAATAAAATTTGATTAAAACAATAAACCTTCTCTAGAATGAAGACATTACAATGAGATTTTTAATTTATGAATAAAAAGTGTGAAATTGTATCATTCAACTAGATGGCACTAGCAACAAAAGTCCAGTTAAATGAATAACACTCACTGTATAGATCATTGACTTACCATGGACAAACAAAACATTGATGCTAATGTTTTCAGGACTCTTGTAAAAGATGACATTTTTGTTCTAAGTGAAGAACTGAACACTTTTCAATTTCAAGCACTGATTTAAAGCAGTGGCTTAGATAGGAAATTCTTTAGTCTTTGCAGTTGGACAGTGCGGCCAATCCCTCTAGTTCTTTCAGGCATAAACAAGAGTTTCCAGGATAATACTGGGGCCACGCTGTCCAAGATGGAAACTTTAGGAAATGCTGAAAAAGACACAGGATCCCCAACCCAGCATGCTTGGCGGGATTCCTATTTACAAATGGACCATGCTAATGGGTCCTTTCCAATTTAGAGAATCTAATCTCAGTATCTCAACATCCTGTTTACCACCTGCTGTGGGAAGGACAAAATTAGACCTACTGGTGGCACATTTCATTCAATAGTCTGGGATCTATGCACATATTTTCTTTGTGAATATTTTAGGACTTTCATCATTTAACTGAATTTCCCATGTCTTCTAAGGGGTCCATGCTATTTGAAACCAAGTACAGGCTTCACATTTACAAGTTCTATGTAGAAGAATTTCCTGATTCTTTGTGTTTACTTTTTTAGGTTCCTTTTTGTGTTCCTGCCCATCACCTTCATATTTCTAGAAGAAACATGAAAAAAGAAAAAAAGCCCTTCTTAGTTCATAGGGGTTCAGCTCATCCTACCAACATCCTGGAAAAGCAGAGAGCAGAATTACAGTAACACTTTGAAAGTTAGGTCTATCTTTTACTGTATGATAATAAACAGCTTTGTTATTTTTACAGTAATGCATGCGAAATCTCTTGACTTTGGAATGGTGTGTGTGTTTTCCTTTTTTATTTTTGCCATGTACCTCCATTGGGCTTGGGTAGAGAACCTCAGAGAGAAAAAGTAGAAACTGCTCTCTTGAAGTTTGCTTGTGGGTCTCCTAGCAACTGCACCTTGCTTGAGGTTCAGTTGAACTGTGTGGGGGCTCAGAACCCCGTGAAGGGGTACATGTTTTCCCACTGGATAATGAGGTTGTTTGTAAATCCCCTGCAGCAGCAGTGCAGGAGAGTTTTCCAGATGATTTTTCAGAGCTGCTGTCTGCTGTGGTGCAAAGAGAATCAGGTATGTGTTGGCTGAGAGTTGCCTCTGCCTTGCAGGAGCCTGCATTGCTCATTCAGCCTCCTCCCTGCCCATAGGGGCCAAGCGGGCTACTGAATGAGTGAGGAGGCCAGGTGAGGTTCTGGAGGGCAGCGCCAGGACTAGATGAGGCAGGTGAGGAAAGAGGCATCTGGGGTGAAATTGTTAGGTGGGGTTCCCCCTCAGCTGGTGCAAATGCTACCCTGTTCTTGTGCACGTGAGTGCCTCCTTCCAATAAAGCACCCATTTACCCCACCTGGTCCTGCTGGGGCTGATCACTTAGTTTTTGAAGAAATAACTGGAATCTAAATTTGTGTTTGTGTGTTAAGGGAGAAGGGACTTAAATCTCCCAAGTAAAAAAATTCTACTCTAACATTTTTTATTTACTTGAGCCACAATTTGAGCCATGATTCTTCGCTTAACAGTTTTCTAAGCACTCTTTGCTTTAAAACATCTCTTTTCGATGCAGTTTCTAAGGCCATCACCTCCCCTTCAAGCAGGGTGATGACTGAGAGTGTGAGAGGCATCAGAGATGATACAGCCCCAAGTCTCAGGCCTTGACCTCTGTCCCACCAATAAGGTTTGTGAGTACAGCTCTCCTTAATGGAGAACTGTGGTGAGAGGGGAGAGAGCTGTGGGGTGGTGAAAACGTGGTGACCAGGGCTTGTATTTACACAAGTGAAGAGTCTGCCGTGGCAAAACACAGCAGATTAAGGGAACAGAGTGTGTACCTTTACAGGCTGGGGCAGAGGCACAGTGGTTTGTGAAGCTGATTTTGCTTGTGAGTTGATCATAGTAGATCATGGGAGATGAAGTTGCTCACTGATAAAAAGCAGAAAAAAAGGGATAAATTATAAATGTCACATTTTTAATAGCATCAGAGAGTTGAGGAAGCGACAGGAATAAAATGGACTAACATTTCAGAAAGGGAAGGATGACCCAGAGGTAAGCAGACTATTGTTTGCCCTGTATTTCTGCCAGATTGTTTTCTAATTCTGGGCTGAATCAAGGACCAGATCTCAGCTCCAGCAGAGATTACCAGCAGGGAGGGGATAGGAGAGGAGCTGCAGAGAAATTAGCATCACTCATATTCGCCTTGTGGGCCAGGGATTTAAGGAGTCTCAAACACATGACTAGTTTCCACACAAAGCTTTGTCTGAATCTGAGGCATGTGGGTGACTGAAGGGTTAGGTGACATATTTTAAAAGAGTGAAATATTCTATGGTCCAGAAGTGCTAAAGAAGTGAAAATGGTCAGGTGTAGGTCAACTAAAAACAAAAAGGCAACAGATGAAAGCTATAGGGAGTGTGGGCATTGACACTAAGATTCCTTTTACCTGAGGCCATTTATTAATTCTGGGAGCTGCAAGAGTCTAGGAATCCAGGCTTGTTCCTAAGCTGGCTGCTAGAGGACAGAGAGGTTATATTTGTGAAAAACTGGGGTGACACAATTGAAGACTAGAGAGATCTCAAACAGATGGCCAGCCTGCCTGTCAAGATATGCATCTAATTTCAAATCTCTGTGAGGTGGGATGCTAAAAAGCTAAGCTGTAAACCTCTGATGGGCAGAGCTGAATCTCCTGCAGATTTTCAGGGTTAAAGAGACAAAGCCCTTCCAGGATGTAACTGAAAACTCTGGAGAATCACAAACTAGGGGCAGAGATAAGATAGCAGCTGACCTAGTCTCTACCAAAGCTTAACAAAATTGTATTAGCCTCAATTTCACTCAATATCCCATTTGATGTCTAACAGAGGAAAGAAGAAAGGTAACATCATTTGGAGCCTTTATAGTTCTTTTATCAAAATATCTGGCATACAATAAAACATTACCAAACATGGGAAAAGCAAGGTCATATCACAGATAAGTAGATATATCAGACAATAGGCATCTGAATCACAGTATGTACTAAATGAACTCCACCCACTGATATTTTATGGATCCCAAGCATGAAGGACTACAACTCCCATCATGCCATGGATCTAATATGACTCTTGATTTCCTGAAGGGGGGATTGCTGGGAACTAAGGGTGGAGTTAAGCAGACATGCTTGATATATAACCAAACACATGTGGGCCTCTTGGTTTTGCCTGCCTTCAGCATGCACCTGGGATCCCAGCTCTGACAGCATTACTGGTAGGATGCATTGACGATTGATATTTCTCTCTCTCTCTCTCTCTCTCTCTCTCTCTCTCTCTCTCTCTCTCTCTCCCCGCTCTCTTATCATATCCCTTGTAAATAAAACTTTTGTTAACCTTTCTATCTATGCCAGTACTTGGGTCTTTTTTTTTTTCAAGATTTATTTATTTATACATGCAAGCTGGGGTGTAGGCCAGAGGTGTGGTGGGTGGTGAGAGGATTCACCAGAGACAGAGCGGGGAGCAGGACAGGCAGATCGACTGAAGTACATTGCTGAGGGGAGCAGCAGGTGAGGAAGAAGAGGTCTGCTGTGCTATGTGGTAGCTCCCTGGCCAGGGATCAAACTCGTGCTGCAGTAGCTCTGGAGAGCTTCACAGTGCTGAGATTTAACCCCTTGCGCCACCAGGGAGGCCTGCACTTGGGTCTTGTTCTAAGTTTTTTTAAGCATGTAGATGAGGACTCACACCCAGGTCATTCCCATTTCCTTTTGGGGTTGCTCTGTAATAATCCCTCCCTCCTGGCTCTTTCTCCTCATGGAAGGAGACATACTTATTTGACTAGAGAGTTGGAGAAGTCTGTCACCCCTTCCCCACATTTATATTTCTGTTTAGTGGGGACTGAGATGTTAAAATATCAAAAGTTATAGTGGCTTTCCTCTCTCCTGCATTCAGCCTGTGTGAAGCAGGCCACAGTCATGACTATCTCTGTCTAACTAAGTCTGCTTTCCCGTTTTTCTCGTCAACTCCTATGTATGGAGTTCCTGAGGTTTAGACTATCAGAGAAATGTGAGGAAGGAAGAATATATATGTATGTATATATCCCATAGGCCAAATCCTCATTATCAAATCCAGATTCATGTGCAATGTTTTATTCTCAATTCTTTTTCTTAATTGGTTCAAACTCCAAGAATAAGGTTTATTTTCACCCTTAAAACCCCAAGAAATCACATCCAAAAGTAATAAGTTCTGTTAAGCCTTTCTCATCCCTTCTGAGTAGAATAAACAGCTCTCTTTATGACTGTGAAGCTTTTTAGTAAAGCACCAGATTGTGTGGTAATTGTTTCTCACTCTAGATGTCTTCCTCACTAGGCCCAGCTCTGAGACAGATACCGAATCTGATTTGTTTTTATTTCCTAATATCACCTGATACGGTAACCAGCACATCCTACGCATTTAATATTTGTTTAAGGAAGGAACTCTGGAATTGCGCCAAATATTAACTACCTGAGAATCACTAACGTTAATAATGAATTCTTGGCTCTGCAGCTGTTTTCTGTATCAGGTTCATCTTCTTTAATTCAGAACAGCCAGGAAAGGGGCTGTTTTAAAGGTTAAGTCTCACATGACAACATTTTTTTTTCTTTAAGTGTCAATATTTTAAAGAACGTTTATCTTCTAAATGAAACTTTTCCATACATATAAGTAAGTAAGTAACTTTATTATAGGAATTTCTACGTTCTCTGTATAGAATATCGTGAGCACAGCACGATCCTTGAAAAGTCCCAGGCCTTGTCTCAGGGTGAAAATCCTATTTCAATGGAACAATAAACCATGGAATGACTACTGAGATGTGTTTCTTTGTGGTGCTTCAAGTAACTGCTGTGGTTTTCAAGTTCAGTGTTTTCTATCTTCTTTTCTGTTGTCTCAACTCATTGCTCCTGATAGGGTCTTATCTCCAAAAGTCAGTTCTAGCCTCTGATGCCTAGAAAACCAGGTAAGCTAGGCATGTCACAACTGCTTAAAAAGAGTAAAAAGATTCTCAGAGAGAAGCTTTTTAAGAGTGAAGAGCCTAACTTTAGACATCATGACAGCCATAGTGACCTTTTATCTTGCTGGGTCATTTCTGTGTCTATAAATACACCCCTCACCCTTGCATCAGGTGCTGGAGTCAGGGAGCTGTAGGGCCAGGAAGCAGGAGAAGGTGAGAGTCGTGGCTTTGGAAGAGGCCTGATGCCCTCAGGAGAGAACAAGCATGGAGGATGGGAGCAGGGTGGTGAAGAGACAGCTACTGGAACTGCTGACAGAAGAAAAATCTGATTTGTGGTGCTTTCTTTATCAACGAGTTCATATTTAACAGTGACTCTGAATTAATTTACTTTAAACACCTTAAATACAGCAACTATATGGTTTAGTGCTGAGAGCACAGCAATCAGCCTTTCCAGACAGAGCTGGTTTAGCATTTGGAAGAGTCCTCTAGGGTATTTAACACAGAAAAGATCTGGTTTATTTTGTAAAGCAATACAATGTTTTTATTTTTATTGGGGTAAGATTAGTTTATAACACTGTATATGATTCAGGGGAATAGATTCACACCTCCTCAGATGTGTGTTACCACAGCACACCCAACTCCAAGCCCATGGTCCACTGCCATTTATGACATTTCTTCTAATTACTAGGAAAGTGAGGTTATCAGCTTCTGAATAACTTCAATAATTTAGTCATGGGGTCAGTCTCCCCAAAAGGGTCAGATAGGCCTTTTTCAATATGCCCAGAATAGGCTTTTCCCAGAAAGAGTCACATTGGTATGAATTAAGGGTCAATTGACACCTCAAGAGCCTCAGGAATCTGTCCCCATTACTTAGAAAGGGCAGATCATTTCAGGTTAAGAGTAGTGACGGCTACTAGGTCTTTTTATCCTTTGTCTTTTTTTCCCTAATTGAATACATCATCACTGTTCTACCTCTCATGACCTAGAAGATTGTACTTGGTGGGGTGTATTATCTGTGTGTGATTTCCCAGTGAACATTTATAGATTTTAAAAAACCTGGCCCTCTCAGAGTGAGGTCACCCCCATTCTTGTCCGTCATGGAAAGGCTGCCTGCTCTGTCTCCTTGATGCCCCAGTCCCTGACTAGAGGATACATATCCTTGGTCCACTTCTTTAGAATTTATAATTATGTGAATTCTTCATACTTATGCTCTTAAATTCCTCCTACTAATCTTTCTGATGGTAATTTGTTCATACATCCAGACTCAGAATAACCCAGGGATGGGGGAATTTTTCCCACGTACCCCAACTTAACCAATATCATGGAGGTATAGATATTGACTCTGCCCAAAATTGGGTTATTTGTATTTGGGGAAGATCTGTGCAGGCAGTTCCTATCATCAGTGTTATACACAAAGTGTAAAAAGTAAGGGAATAATGTATAAGAGTTTGTCACTTGTACTTATATTTAAAAGCTTTCTTATTTCATATAAAGCTGTTTTTGTTGTTTTTTGGGATTTTTTTCACAATTTATTGACCAGTGTAGCTTGGCCTATATTTATTTCATTGACAGATATCTTTCTCTGTGTCTTGTGAAGGACTTTTGAGAGTTCTCTTTGCTGTGTAAATACAACTATTGGCTTCATAATCGAGAGTTAGAAATAGCAAGATTCTTGAGTTTTTCCAGGGTCCCATAGTACACGTGGTTGATTTCCAGGGAGGAAATGAGCTAATGGAATGGTTTCTGTGGTTACCTTCTTTCTTACTGAGATATAATTCACGTACCATATGTCCTAAGTCTACACAGGCTGCCATAACAAAATAAACAGGTGGTTTAAACAGGTATTTATTTTTCACAATTCTGGAGACTGAGGTTCAAGAGCAAGGTGTCAGCAGAGTCTGTTCTTGCAGAGGGTCCCATCCTGAAATGTAGACGCACTTCTTGCTGTGTGCTCATGAGCACTTTCGTTGGTGTGCATACATGAAGAGAGAACTTGTCTTCTCGTAAAGGCATCATAATCCCATCCTGAGCAGCCCACACTCTGACCTAATCTAATTATCTCCCAAAGTTTTCACTTCCAAATATCATTATGTTGGGGGTTAGGGTTTCGAGACACAAATTTTGGGGGGCACACACATTCAGCCCATAACACAATACAATACATAAAGCTTAGCATATTCACAGATGTGTGCAATCACACCAAACTTTAGAACATTTCCATCACCTCATCTCATTCTCGTCCCATTCTCCTCCCAGTCCCCAACCCTCAGAAACCACTCAATCAACTCTTCTCCCCTCCATGTGAGGACATAGCAGGAAGAGCACCATCTCCAAGTCAGGAGAGCCCTCACCGGAATGCATCACGCTGCTACCCTGACTTCAGATTTCCAGCCTCAAGAACTGTGGGAAATAAATGCCTATTGTTTAAGTCCCCCCATTTGTGGCATTTTTGATTATAGCAGTCCAAGTTGACCAAGATAAAGTGCATTAGAAAAAACTTAAGAAATGCTAAAATTCCCTTTCAGGGATATAAATAAGACTTGAACAATTGGAAAAGGCAAGATGTTCCTGAATAATCAAATTCTATTAGTGAAGATGTTCATTTAACCTAGGACAATTTATGCCAAGATTCTGGTTAAAAAATAATTAGTAAGTGGATATTATTGAAAAAATGGGCACACTTAGTGATAGAGTTTATTTTGAAAAATAAATGGGCATTTGAACCAGGTTATCTCCTGGAAGAAAGCACACAGAGTCTTTAAAAGATTTGGTGTGCAAGTGAGCCCCATTCTCGGTGCGTCATTTAGTGGCAAGAATGGGGCACCGGCCAGAACTTGATGTGAGGGAACCTAGGGACACAGCAGCCGCCCCTAGTGACATTGCGCTACAGAAGGGAACTGCATTGCCTTCTCTACTTCGCGCAAGAAATGAAAGGAGACTTATCATACCTATTTTAGAGACCTCCCTGATCTTTAAGGAGGTCCAGTAACTTCCCCAAATTCATTATCAGTAATCAACAGGACTGGGGATCGGATTGGGTTTGTTTCACAGAAAGGAACACAAGCCTACACTCTCCTCCACAGCAAGTGAAATTTTAGAGCTATAAGGGGTTCTAGAAGATCACCTGGTTGCAGCCAAGGCTGTAAAGTGCACATGGGCTTCTCCTGAGACGCTGCTCAATGATACGTGTCACCTGCTGACCAGTAGTTGATTGTCGTACTGGTGTGCACACTTAGGTCCAGGCCTTCCAATGATGTGCTCACTCTCACTGAGTTCTGCCAGTAAGTGCAGAGCTGGAGTAGGGTCACGTCAGGCTGTTGTTCTGCTAGGCCACACCGCCATGATTCCCCTCTCGCCTCCTTATGAACTTCTTCCTGACCCACGGGACATCTCCGTCACAGGGTAACTCCTGTATTCCTTAGTTTGAGGGTTAACTGGTGCTCACAGACTAGGGCCTTGCAGTGTCCCAAGTCATGCTGTTAGCACATGACTGAGGGGTACCCTTGGTCCCCCTAATTTGCACGCTCTAAAGGGATCCAGCCATCCATGCACACAAAGGCAAAGCAGAATTAGTGTCAGAGAACTTTAATAGGATTAGTGTGCACAGACAGAGAAGAGAAGAAAGGATAATAATTTCCAAGTAAAATACCCAAAGTTGCCCATCCCCTTGTGGGCAAATGCCAGGCCTAATAAGATTGGTCTGAAGCAGTGCCACTGAGGCCTGAAAGCTTGCCACAAGTCTAAGCCGCTCTCTGGCAGGCAACCAAATGAAGGGGTGAAAGGGGCCAGTTGAGTCTGGGATGAAAGGAGCAAAAATCAAAGCTCAAATCAAGATAACAGCTGCCACTGTCAGCCTCTTCAAGAGTCTCTCACCCACATGTCTCTTCCAAGCGTCTCCTCCAACTCTCTGATGCAAGTACAAAGCCAAGGAGCAAGGAGCCTTCTGCCCACCTGCCTGCCTTGTCATATTGTGTCACTTGGCTGCTCAGTCCCACCACCATTCCCAGTAGCTAGTCTAGGGGGCTGTGTGTAAGAGGGGCAGGGAACATGGGGGTATCACCCCCTTCTATGGAAATGCCTCTGTTACAGGTCAACAGCATGGTTGGCTTCTCGTGGACACAGTGCATCTCATGCACCAGCTACATTTCATCTCTGACCACATCAACTCTAGATGAGAACACAGCTCTTTCCTCCCTCCTTGAGTTTGGTTTGGACATTGCCTTTTTCCCTCAAACTCGTCATAACTGGAAATGGTTTCTCTTCAAATCTGGTCTCTCAAGATTGTTTTTTCCTTGCATTCTCTGAGACCAGATTTACATTTGGATTAATTCCAAATCCTTCTGCTTGATAACTCACCCTTGCCATGTCTTGCTGTCATGGGGAAGAATCTGTCCAGCTTTGTCCCCAGATGTCTGCTTAGGTCACACCTGCTCATAAGGATCTCTCAGTTTAGACTCCTACCAGTAAGCTTCTGTTAAACAGCAAAAGTCTAACCGTGTTAGTTTTAAAGATCTAATATGCTTTATTAAGCGATTCATCAATCAGGCAGCATCCCATCAGCAAGTAGAAAGGCAATACAAGTTGCTGCATAAAATGGAAGGATTTGTATAGCCAAAAAGCAGGTGGGAAGGTGGGACAAGTTCGTTAGAAAAAGAAAGGAAAGATTAGTTCAGGCAAGGCCTCCTTCCCTTAAGGGGAAGGCAGTGGTAGGGAGGGGGTTGTCTCCTCAGGAAGATTATCTCACTGACCAGAAAACTCCTGATGTAAATTTCAACTTTGTGTTGAGGCTGAAACTACAATTACATTAGGTATTAGGTATTAACTCACATGGGCTTGCATCAATGACTCCATTTTGGACCCATTGTTACTTCCTTCTTTCCCCCACCCCCTTCTTTCCTTTCATTTTTTTCCTACCTATTGCTAATCTGCATTTCCAGAATACACACATTTACACCACACACATGGGTGCGCATGTACACACACATACATACATACACATGCACACTCTTGATAAGGGTTTGTTCTCACCTGCAACTGAAAACAGGTACAAATCATTATACCCAAGAGACAGAGGGGTTTTCTCTGCAGCAGCCTGGAAACCAGATCTGCCCCTGGAGATGAGTGACTTCACTTCTGCCTGCTGGGGATGACTCTCCTAGGTGACAGAGGAAAGCAGGGTGATATCAATCACTTAGATGCCGGAGCCAAAGTCTACCAAACCAAAACAACTCATAACCTGAGGCACAGGAGAACTCTAATTAAAACCTCTTTAAAGAAAATTTTGAGAAGCAGTGATTATCTTGCTAAGTAACCCCTATTTAAGGTGTTTCCAGAGTAGGAAACTTTTTGTCTGAAGAGGCCAACGTATTTTAAATTTCATGTGGATCAAAAAAAGTCATGAGATAAATGAATTAAAATGGTTCCTCCAACCCATATGTTTAGTTGACAGTGAAAAGAAAAGCTTTCATTACCAGCACTCCTGTGTGGTATCTTGAGCCTGCGGATTTGGACGTTTGGTTATATAATTATCAGTGTTTCTCTGCATTCACCTTCGTGTGCTCAGATCTTATTTGAAAGAAAAATAATATAAATCCAAATAATCACAATGTAATTAAGCCATAAAGGGTTCTTATAAACCAACAACATAGACTGTAACTCTTATTCTTAGGGTCACCTCTTCAAGCTAAGTCCTGAAAAGAGGTGGCAGACTTAAAAAAACCAAGCCCCACTGAAGACTTGAGTTTCTTCTACCCAAGGCAAAAACATAGCCCATGCGATAGCCATGAAGCCAGACCAAACAACTCTGAATTTCTTCTTGCTCATGTCCTACGCCTCCTGATTATTCCTCATCCCAGAAAGGAAAGGCAAGGCAGATGTTCCACTTGAAAGGAAATTGGAGTGTGAATTTCTTCCAAAGTTAGCTGTCAAGGAGGAGGTTCTGTGTTGAGCACAGAATGGTGGGGGAGGGAGAAATCAAGGCAGTGACCAGGCAAGGGGCGCTGTCTGGCGGGCACCTCAGCACTGTGTCTCTGGGTATGAGACCAAGCTGAAGAGGTGAAGGAGAAGCAGTAGAAGCAGGGGTTCAGCACACGACTTGGGAACGGCAGCGCGAAGGACAAGAACACATGTGTGGGACCAGTTTTGAGTCAACAGCCCAGACCTCAGAGAGAACAATGAAAATGCACTTTATGGGCTGTCCTGGCATGGATGCAGGAACAGAGGTAGCCCCCAAAGTAGAGGCTGGGCTCTGCCAGTCTGCTGGCAGCAGGGAGAGAGTTCCTGATCCAATGAAACAGTGAGTGCGGAGCTTCTGTCAAAGGGCGGTGCAGCTGTGGTGCAGGATCCCACCACTCCTGGGACTGGCAAGTACAGTGGGGGTGATGTTTTCACCTCCACAACCTCCCTTTGTCCCTACCTTTCCGAGAGCTTTGGTCAGATTTTGTTCTCAGGAAGAGCTGTCAGAGCGATGGTCAAAGGGCAAAGTAAAGAAAGACACATTTCTTGATTTTTGACTTTCCAAGTGGACTTATACATTTCCAGATGGGAGAGAACCCACCTTTTGAATACCAAAGTGGAAGTTCATGCCATTTACTCTCAGATGCTCCGGTGGCCAGTCCTCCTGCCCTAACCTTGATCAAGGGCCGCTGGCTGAGGAGAGGAGAGAAGAGGAGAGGGCTGAGACCCTGCGCTGTGCATGCCCTGGGCTTTAGCTCCATCCTGGGAACCTGGGGACGGAGGAGAGAGGAGAGTACCACTGGGTGCCCAAGGGCCTCCCAGACATGTGGTAGAGGCGGGTGAGGCTGGGATGGTGGCAGGGCAGGGAGGACTTGATGTTGGGGGGCCTGGCAATCCTTCAGCCCACAGAGGCATGACGCAATTCACAAGTGAGTTTTCTTGTGTGGGAGAGAGAGGGCTGACTCACAGCTAGCAATAGAAATGAGAATGGTGAGATACCCAAGGCTGCTAATCTGTGAGGGAGTCTGACTGTGAAGGACAGAAGATGAAAACCCGATAAGGATTTATGGTTTTCCTCCACATCTCCTGGGATCAGGAATTTACTTGTTTATTATTTCCATCATTCATCTTCACTGTTTTCAGCACCCACTATATTTCTAGAGTTTAAATCTTGTATTTGCTGTGGAACCAGATCTTACCAGTTTTCAGAAGTGCTCCCTTACTTTACTCTAGGAAGAGGATATCAAGTCTAAGTTGGATACTGTGATCATACTAATTTGCAAGTGGAAGGTAAAGTTTTCAGAAAATGTAAACCATAAAACAATAACCTTTGAATGGATATTTTGAAGAGAACATATTATCTCTCTCTAAAGGTTTCTACAGCTGTGACATTATTTCACTTAATGAAATATGTGAAGAAGCATCTCATTTTCAGAAACCAAAGACATATAATCTGTACCTTTCAGGAGGGTGAACTTCTTTGTTGTTATCAAGGTCACAAGTGCTTAGAGAAAATTCTCAACTTCCTTTTAACTCCAGGCCCTTTGACCGAGTATTATTCTTCTTGGTTCTGTGTCTCTTGAGCAAATCAGGTGATGGCTAGGTTCCAACCACTTCTAAGAGATAAAGTCTCCACAGTGTTGGAAACCTAGTAAGTGAGCTATAGAAATTTAAGTGATCCTGGAACAAAAGTGTAGCCATTCTCTGAGGTTGTCAAGAGCTGCTTTCTTCAAGCTTCTTTTATTTCTAAGTTTCTCTAGGCAAAGAATGGGTGGTAAATGGGTTGGGGGACACTGCCTGGGATGGATAATCAGACTGGGCCTTTCTAGAAGAAACCATGAACACACTAGGAGACACTGCAGATCTTTTGTCACCTGTGTATAAAATACAACACAAGGTCATTTTCTACACATTCCCAGTGGGGAGTCTGTATTTTTCTACACCTATTTCTTTACTGTAAAGAAGAACAGTGGTTGAGGTATTTTGCCCGTGTAAGTGCCTGGGCCACTGTAATGCCTGGAGGAACAGCAACGAAGCCAAGGATTTAGTCTATACGCAAACCCGTTGGCTCCAATCTCTGCCCACAAATTACCCTTCTAATGTGACTTGCAAATGCCTCACCTTGGTCACGAGAACTGATCGAGAAGTCCAGATGGCTCAGGGCATATCCATCACCCCCAGGGGGAAATAACGCCAACTGCATGCTGGCAGCTTCTTCCAGACAGCAACAAATGGCTTCCTTTCTGGTTGTGTTGAAAGTTGAAGGCTTTTCTTATTATAAAAAGATGCTATTTAAAATATTGTTTGCTTTTGCTCTGATGTGACGAGAGGGGGGATAAAAGCATGGATTGCAATGACCCATTTCCTGCTGAGATGAAACTGAGAAGGATAGGCTACAAGCTGAGAGGGCATCTGTGGTGTCTTTTTGGTGGCAGATCATGGGGTAGCAGAAAGACACCTTCATTCCATTACAGGGGTGACACACATCCAGAAAGAGAGTGCGAAAACTCCAAGGTCATGAGCTTTTTCTGGGAGGACAGAGGAGCTAGTGAAGGAAACCACAGAGATGGCAAGGGAACCAAGAAGGAATGAGTCTGTCAATAGCGTTTTCCATCTGTTTTTGTTACACACAGACAATTAGGTGACACCTAAGACTGAGTCCTTCAAGGGCAATCACAAACAGCTTTTTCTAGTTTTTTCAGTGGGTTCACAGATTAACTGGGTCAGTGTCTCATTTGCAACTCAGCTGGTAAATGATGTCCATGCCCTTCAGAGACTGTTTGGAGATTTGTTCTCTTGTCTTTGAGGAATTCATGAAGATAATTGGTAATTTGAAGAATGATGTTCAGAGAATAGTTGGTGTCAGCTGAGGCAGAACCTCTCTGGGGAAACTGAGCCTTACCCTGAGTAGATCTATACATTTGATTTTGGTGTGTGTGCTCCAAGGTGAACCAACCCAAGTGACTGAATCACTCTAACCAAACCCATAAGAGGCAGATATAAAAGCCCAAGTGACAGTTCATTAATTTTCAGCAATAAACATAACTGTTTGCATACTGTGTCAGCTGGTTAGAATATTGGCTCCCCACAGGGAAGACAGGACTATGCACCCAGGCAGGTAAAATGATATTAATGAGGTAAAATCATGGAGATTATGCTGAGTAGGGAACCCTAGGCCCTTCTAAAATATGCAGCCAGTAAGATTTCCGCCCAATGGCTGCAAGTCAGGGTGTGGCATTCCCAGAATTTCTCATTTTTCCAGAAGCTGGAGATCCAGATTTATATGAGAAATTTCCTGATTTATAAATATTAGCAACTAATTTTAAAGTTTTAAAATCATCATGTAAGCCAAACATGCCTACACACTTCTCATTTGCAATTGCTAATTAAATTATAACCAGAAGGCTGTTTCAAGAGCCAATTTCAGGACAAGGAGTTAGCTAGTTGACCTCAATGGTTAGTGTGATCAAACTGTAAAGGCCTGATGTCTCTGTTTATATCCTGCAGGAACACATCTGCCAGGAAGGGCTGGAACCGCCTCTGGTCCAGATAAACAGTCCCATTTGCCTCAACTTCATAGGCTTCATTAAAACCACCAACCCCACTGCTAGCAACACAATTTACATTGTATTGTTTGCCAATTAAGGCTCCAATTTTCTAAACCTCTTTTGGGACTGCATTCTCACTTCCCAACCAGATTTTGCCCTAAAAAGTGCCCTGCTTTTACCTAAGGATTCTGGAGTCACATTTTATCCATGTGACTACATAAACTTAGAAATTAGGAACTGATTTTTCGTGTTTAATTTTCCAAAGGTAATAGCAATAATTTAATAATATCCATTTATTCAACAAATATTTTTTGAGCTCTTACCTGGAACCAAGCACTTAGTTGGACATTGGGGACATTAGAAAACAAGACAGGACTCAAGGAGGTTACATTCCGACCTTTGCCAATTTTTATCAAACTCATGTGCCAGGCTCTGTGGGAGACATTTTATATAATCATCTTATTTTATATTCTGTCTAATTCTGCTAAGTCAATACTATAATTATTTCTCTTTTATAGTTAAGAAAACGGTGGCTAATGATCCTACCTGCACTCCCCAAAGAGGCACCATGGATGGGTCCACATCTGTCAACTTCAGTGTTTAGCTACATACTGATGACTCAGTTCCTTCTACACTTTGCTGTCCTAGAAGTGGATTAGGAAGATGGTAAGTGAGCTTGTTTTTCTAATGGAAATTACCCATATGTGCTGTATATCTTTCCAATGCAAGGTATTAGTAGTAATAGCAGTAGATACATTTACTCACTGCTTACTGTACGCTAAGTTCCATACTAAGCACTTTGCATACATTATCTAATCATGTATTCATTATTAGAGTTATCAAAGGTATATGAAATAGGAATTGTTATTCCTTTTTATAGATGAAATGTGTTCAGAGAAGTTAACAATTTGCCCAAGGTTTCACAGAAGGTCAGTGCACATCCCTAGGGGACCATTGATACTGCAGCTCATAGAGTTTGGAGCTGCACATTCTAGGCAGTTCTTCCCAGAGTTGATACATGGTGGTTCTAAGAATTGACCCAGAGGAAAATCTGTCAGATCAATAACAGGTAAAGGACTGGTGCAGGAGTAGAAAAGAATGGGAAGAAGGGGTTTGAGAGAAACCCCCAAAGGAAGTGGGAGATACCACCATGTAGGAACAACCCTTCCAACATCATCATTTTTGCCCAATTCTATCCATTGGAAGAACTGGCTCAGCTAGTAACTTGGCCAAAAGACAAGCAACAGGTTGCTTCAGTTATCAGATAGAGTCTTGTTTAGCTGTTGGACTTGTTCAACTTCTTTGATCTGAGTTCTTTAGGAATGGAATTGATGAAATCAGCCAGGTATTTTGATATCATGTGGACAAGGGAGAATAAATTGTCAACTTTAAGATCCAGAAGGTCTAGATCAAGATATGTTTCTTTTCTTGAACTTCAAGAAAGTGGTTAAGAAGAGTGGGACTATTTTATAGATCATGAGGCTTTCCCTGTTTATGCTTTGTCCTATTGTCCTAGCTGAGTTTGAGGAAGGAAATATTTTCCTAAGGCTTAAAATAAATGAGTAAGTAGGATGCTATCAAAAACCATAAACTAAAAGAGTCCCTGGAGAAGAGCCAAACAGGCTTGTTATCAAGGTGTGCAGCCTTCCTGAGCAAGTCAAATCAGCAGCATGTCAAAGTGGATGGCAAATGGAACAAGCAGTCTTGGCATTCTAGAATGTTGAATTTGGAAGGGACTTTAGAGGCCAGCTAGGCCCACCCATCTCCCTTATTCCCCAAATGAAGATATATATATTCCCCAAAATATATCAGACAATTATTATCATCCCTGAAAACAGACATTAAAGAAAATACATACATAGTAGGAGACTTCCCTTATTTTATAAATGAGGAAAATACTTAAGGACCAAAGAGACAGAGTGACTTGCCCAAGGTCACACAGGGATAGAGGAACATTAGGATGAAGGCTTCCTGAAACTCCTGTGTTATGCCGAGCAACATTTCATCTGTTCTTGATGGCTCTTTGGGGTTTTAAAATAAACAGTGAATTTATTAATGTTACAAATTTAAAAACCTAATTTTCCTCTAGATATTTACATTTCAATTTATGTCTTCTGTTTTTAATTATCAACAACCCTATTTAATACAATTAAAAATCTTTTAAGTATTATTTATAAAGGTGACATATTTCATTTTCAGTTTTAAAGGTTTTCAAGTATTTAAAATAATAAAAAATGTTTCCAAGTTCTTAAACAAAACTAACAAATCTTATAAATCTAGTAATCTTATCAGTGACTGTCAATATTAAAAGTTCCAGTAACATTGTAAAATTCTCTTAATGCCCACAAACTTAAAATCAGTCTAAAATTAACTACTCGACCTTACTTTTTCAGTTGGAATCACAAAGCAATGTTTTATTCTCTAACTACAAATGACAAAGTCTATTAAACATTTTAGATACTTCAAGAATCAAATATATGCAGATTTTTCTCAAGGTTCATAAAATCTTTTCTGAAATTTATAGAAAAATATTAATTCAATGGAATTGTTGTACTTTGTTATCTCCTTATGTATGCCTACTTCTTTCTCATCCCTCATACTCAAGTTGAGGTTTTCATTTGGAAGGATTGAGGCTACTAGCAGAGTACCAAGAGGTATTTGGCTGTGATGGCTGCAGGTACCTCTAGAGGGGAGTCATCCCAGGAAACACACTACCCCTTGAAACCTTTTAAAATTTTTGCTCAATTAGGGTGATCTTGGAGCCCAATTCATCTTCCTTGAAATTATATATTCATTCTTTTGACTCACATCTTTATTCCCTCCCTACTCTGCTAAGTGTGCTTTGCAACTTGATTGGATTCTGCTAATGTATTTACTTCCTTATCATATCCTGAAACTTTCCCTGTTGTTCCTGTTGCCCAGGTCACAACTCTTATAGCTATTTAAATGACATATGTTTGGATTCTCTATGAATATCTCAGAACTTTGTCTGGTCTGTGGTCATTTAATCCAATGATACTCCCAAGGACCTTGCATGAGACAGCCTTCCCCTTTGACATGGTCAATTGCTGGGAATGATCTGGGAGTAGCAAGTGACTATAGCCCTTTCCTTTTCCCTCTTTGGAAAGCTATCCTCAAATTCTGATTTTCTTGTAGACCTTGAAACAGTGTCCAGTTCTCCCCAGGAAACTATTCCCTCATTTTCACATAGTCAACCATATTAAGGCAGTTTTATTACATGGAAGAGACTTTAATGAAAATCTTTTTAAAATAATGAGATTTCTGGTGTCTTTTAACAATTCATGTGAATGAAGTTTGAAGGGTATTTCAATGTCTTATAATGAAATAAAATAGAAAGTTATGTGATGCATCCAAATTTAATTTGGAGGGTCCTAGAGTCTCCAAAGAGATTGGGGATCTCACTTCAGAGAAGCAGCAATTCAGATATAACAGAAAACCCAAATGGCTTCCAGTCAGGAGTAATCTACTCTATGTGTTAAGATGCAGTGAACAAAGAAAACAAGGAATGGCTTAAATACAAATCAAAACTCACCAAAGAACAACTAATGTCCAGACTGCACGAGTTGTTTTTAAAAACACAAGAATAGGGAAGGCTTCCTAACAGATTTTATGATGCCAAATTCCCTATCACTGAAACCAGAAAAATACACCCCAAGAAAATTATAGACCTATATCCCTGATGAACATTGACATAAAAATCTTCAACAAGATACTAGCACATTAAATCCAACAATATATCATAAGGATTATAGATCATGATCAAGTGGGATTTATCCCAGAAGGCAAGGATGGTTTACTACTTGTAAATCAATCAATATATTACATCATATCTACAAAAATAAAGGTAAAAGCCATGTAATAGCAATAGCTAGAGACAAAGCATTCAGTAAGATCAGCACTCATTTATGATAAAAACTCTAAACAAGATGGTAGTAGAATAACAAAGTTCATATACCACAAAGCAACAGCTAATATAATACTTAATGGTGAAAACAGAAAACTTTCCCCTTAACATTGGAAGCAAGATAAAGATGCCATTGTCACCACTTCTGTTTAACTTAGTATTAGAGATTTTGGCCAGACCTATCAGACAAAAAGAAAGATAAAGGGAACTGAAATTGGAAAAGAAGTGAAACTATCACTATTCACAGATGACATGATATTCTTTTTTTTTTTTTCAAGCTGGGGTACAGGCCAGAGGCGTGGGGTGGTGAGAGGGTTCACCAGAGACAGAGTGGGGAGCAGAACAGGCAGATCAGAAGTACACTGCTGAGGAGAGCAGCGGGCGAGGCAGGAGAGGTCCGCCTCACCATGTGGGATTCTCCCAGGCTGGGCGTCGAAACTGCACCGCGGCGCTGCTGACAGCTCCACAGCGCAGCGCTCAACCGCTGCGCCACCGGGGAGGCCCCATGACATGATATTCTAAATAGAAAATCCTAAAGACTTGAACCAAAAGTTACTAGAACAATAGATGAAAATAGGTAAGTTGTAGGTTGCAGTAGCAACATACAAAGATCCATAGCCTTTTTATGTACAAAAAACAAGAAATGAAAGAGATTATGAAAATAACTCAATGTATAATTGTTCTTAAAAGAATTAAATACCTTGGAATTAATCTAACCAACAAGGTATGAAACCTCCATGATGAGGACAACAAGATGCTATTAAAGGACTTAGCAACATAGGGAGATGAAAGGATAACCCATGCTCATGGATGGGGAGAATGAAAACAATCAAAATGACTATCCTGTCTAAAATGTTATATTAATTTAATGTAATTCCCATCAAAATACTGACAAAGTTTTTCAAAGACATTTGACAAAAAAATATTGAACTGTCTATGGAATCACAGAAGACCTCAGATTATAAAAGCAACCTAAGGAAAAGGAGAGAAATGGAGGTATCACATTACCTGACTTCAAACTTTACTATAAAGCAACAATACTAAAAACAATGGTATTGTTACAAAACATAGATACACAGGCCAATGGAATAGAATCAAAAGCCCAGAAATAAATCTACATGTATATCAGCACCCAATCTATGATAAAGTAGGTATGACCATAAAAAGGGGAAGGAGAGTCTCTTTGAAAAATGCTGCTGGGAAAATTGGAAAGCCACACATAAAAAGATGAAGTTAGATCACTTGCCAACCCCATACACAAAAGTGAACTCCAGTTGGACTAAAGATTTATATATAAGATCTAGAACAAAACATACATAAATGAAAACATTGGTGATGTTTTGTTTTTTAATATGCCATGATATCAATGATGAAGATAGTTTTAGTGACTTGACCCAAAAGCGAAGGGAACTAAAAATAAAAGCTAATGGGATTACCTCAGGTTAAAAAGTCTATGCTGTGAAAGAAAATATAAAACAGCTAAAAAGACACCATATTTATATTAAAAAAACAACAAATTAACCAATGGGCAGCAGATATGAACACAATTCACCAAAGAGGATATCCAGAAGGCCAATAGACATATGAAAAAATATTCATTGTTGCTTCCAATAAGTGACATGCAGGTTACAACCACAATGAGTGACCATCTCACCCCTGCAAGAATGATATATATTAAAGGACCTCCAAAAACTGTTGGAGAGGATGTGCAGAAAAAGGAACCTTATTACACTGTAATGGGAATGTAAACTGGTGCAACCATATGGAAAACAATCTAGATATGCTTTAGAAAACTAAAAATGGAATACTGTCCCACCCTGCAGTCCCACTCTTGGGCATATATCCAAAGAATATGAAATCATTAACACAAAAACACCTATGTTCCACAGTGTTCTTAGAGGCATTATTTACAATAGCCAGGCCATGGAGATAGCCTAAATGCCATCAGCAGATGACTGAACCAAGCAGATGTGGTATAGCCACAATATGGAGTACTATGAAGCCATAAGAAAGGATAAAATGCAACAAAATGGAGTTTGGGGGCATTGTGTATATGTATTAAGTTGGAATGATTAAAACAAATACCATATAGTTACACAGCAGACAATTTGATAATGTAAAACAACTTTCAAAAACCAGTCGACATCAATTAAACCATGAGGTTGGGGGCAAGAGTGGGGAGGTGGAGTGAGAAAGGGACAAGGGAATACAAGGGATAGTGGTGGTGGGGAGAAACCCCTAAAACTACAAAAATTAAACAAACAGGTGTTCATTTACAACTAACGTGCTTCCCTCATGAACATACTGCTGGGTGGGGGGCAGCCAGGCAGAAGGTAGTCACCAAGGCTGAGCTTCTCTTGCACAAAACTGGGTTAACCTGAATCTATTTTATGTAGTGTGCATATGTATGTGTACATCTTTTAAATTAAAAAAGAATTCAACAGAAGTTCCTTTAGTTACTTTATTTACAAAAATATTTTGCTGAGCAAGAAAATTTCTGCGTGTGTGCAGCAGATGTTGTAAACTAGTGCTACTCTGGTAAGATCTAGCCTGCAGATGGGATTAGTTTAGCCCATCAGGGTTGGCCCATATGGTGTTTAAAAAACAAAAGAACTAACATTTAAGAGTAGGAAGGTAGCACATAAATAGCTGGGTTTCTTGACAATAGGAGCATGTACCAGGACAGACCACTCTTTCTGGTGGTGACAGTGCTGTCCCCGCTAGGTGGGGCTTGTACTCTCCAGTCCTTCGCACCATCATTGAGCATCAGTTGCTGTTTATCATCACACTATGCTGTTACTTTTCTTAGAGTGGTGTGAAGCAGCCACATAATTCTATCAGAAAAGGACAAATAAAAGGCCAAGAGAGTGGCATGTTTTCAGAAATAAAAGAGCCTATTTTTACATGGAGAAAAAGACTGCTGAGTTTTCTGAGGCCAGGCAACCCTGGGCACTGACTTGGCTCTGGAGTTCCTATTGGCATGTGAATACATAGCCCTGGCAGCTGTCTGGGATGCCCTCCTAACCTTTGGCTTTCTGGCAATAATACCAACTGCTATCACTTAGTGAAATCCTCATGGCATAGAAGTTGACCAACTTCAGCAGCTCCCCTTTTTTGTTTCTAAAGGTCTTAGATTGAGCCCTGCATTCTCATGAAATTCAGAAGCCAGATGCAGTAACTCCACTTCACACAAATGTAATTGTCTTTACTGGGAGCTGTTCCTTTTCCAATCTCCCTTGAAATAATTGGGTTATTGCACTAGAAGTGTTCCTGGCAACGAGAGACTTAAAAGTTAATAGAGATATGTAACATGGAAGACTCAGCATTCCCTTAGGAAATTATTGTGGAATATAGTTGAAAGGGGAAGATATTACAACCAAGATAATGTTGAAGGAGATTGAAAAGGAAACACTGTAATTGGTGAGGGGGAAATGAAAGTAGTTGGAGGGATTTCTTGATTTTAAAATTCATCCTATTAAAAGGCTATTTTCAGTTTAGAACAGGCCCTATTCTTAGCTTTTGATTGAAAGGTCAGAAGAAGAAATGAGAATTTCAAACTTCAGTACGGGCTGAAATAGCGTTATGGATTACTCATTTTAAAGGGGGAAAGGAGTAAATGTTATCTTGCAGTTGTGGAAAGAGTGCTGAAACAGGCATATTTTTCAGACAGTAATTTGATGTACGTAAAGTCAGGATTCTGAGAAGCATGAAATCAGGGAAATGCTTCAGAGGCACTGGGCTCATACCCTCTGCCATGTAGGGGGCGTTTTATGCCTCAGTCACCTTCCTTCACAGTGCAGCGAACCATCAACAGGACAGCACTGCTTCTAAGATGCAGCCCCCAGAACCACCGAGGGGGCCATCTCACCCCAGGTCCCAGTCTTGATCTGTTCCTAGCAGCTCCTTTTTCTGGCTCTAAATGAGCGCTAGGCCAGGCCCCGGATTTTCTTTGTCCTTCTCCAATAAGGAAACATCTTCTGGTCACTTTAAGTCACAGAATCAGTCTCATCTTAGTTAATGGGATTGTTGGTTCCCTGAAATAATTAACTCCAAGTCCACTTAGAGTTAGAGGTTCTTTCTTCCCTTCTCTCAGGCCTGCATAGGAAATGGGGACTACTAGGGTTCTTCATGATGTCCCAATCCAGCACTTGACCACTGCTCCCCACCCTGCTTCTTTAGTTCAGTCACTGTGGTTTCTGCTCATTCAGGGTGAAGGAGGGAGAAGGAAGGAGAGGTGAGAGGTTAGGAGGGTCTTACCTGACTCGTGCAGACATGGTGGCATTGGGGCTAGGATTAGGACATAAAATTTAAGGCTCCCCCACCAGAATTAGTAATCAAGGTAAATCATATTTTACCACGGAAATTCAAAGAACTGTCACTAAAGCAAAAATCCATACTGAACAAAATGTTGAAGTTTTAAGTAAAGTAAGCAGAAATTAATTTCACAATTATTTCAGATAGTCACTTAGTCAAGAGAAATTGTCAAACCAGCAATACTCTCAATTGAAGATGAGACAAGCAAAGAAGTTCATTTTGAAAATATTATTGATGAGTTTGTGTCCATTAAAGTCAGCAAATTAAAATGATGGTAAATCTGTTTGGGGAAATCAATAAAATATTTAAAGTAAATTTGAAGTAATGTGGTTTCAGTACACTTTTCAATATTTTTCGACTATGCTAATGTTCTGGAAACTCACCATTAAAGAGATAGATTAAAAATGTGTATAAAGGACACACATCTTTCTTTTTTACCTCAAGCTCTGCTGTATCTTGGTGTGACCCATTATCCATCCTGCCTTTATTCAAAAATTTAATACTTTGTTCATTACGAATGTTTCTACATTAGTTTTGATAACTAAAAAAATGTTATTTATCTTCATTGTTGAATTTGCTTTTGTGTCCCCTTAAATTCTGGGCCCACCTGAAGTGCCTCACTCCTCTCTCCCTCACCCCAGCGTTAGCTGAGCTGTGTTTGCGAATGGGCTCTGGGGCTTATAGTGGACGAGCAGCTGGGAACTTCCCCGGCTGGAGATGACTATGTCTCTGCTTACACAGTCATGATCCTGCCCCACGCCCCTGTGGACGGAGCATGGCCCTTCCAGACGCCCGTGCAGCTCTTGGGCAGGGAAAACTCCTGGAATGGCTGGCTTGGACCCACACCTTCCTGGAAGCAGGTACCTCGGACCCACCTGTGGTGGAATGCAGTCACCTCCCAGTCCCAGCCCTCTCCTGCTGCACCAGCCACTCACCTATCAGCTTTTTCAGGCATATGTTCTATGTCCCAGGGATTCATATCTAGCTTGGCCTCTCACCACTCTTGAAGAAAAGGCCTCCCCAGTTTCCAAGAGAGAAATTCTCTTGTCTGATCTTCTCTTTAATCCACCAGTAACTTTTTTGTCTCTTCAAATTCTTATGGACTGGAAGGTGTTTTTTTTTTCTTTAAAGCAAAAAGTTTATTGAGATACAACTTGTTATAGTATACTTCACCCAGGAAAAGTGTATAATTCAATGATTTTTTAGTGTATTCATCACCAAATTAATTCTAGAACATTTTATCAGTCACAAAAGATACTCCATACCCATAAGTTTACTCCCCATGCCTCATACTAGCACCCCACCACCAAATCCTAGAGAAACACTAGCCTATTTTCTGAATCTACGGATTTGCCTATACTAGATATTTCATATAAATGGAATTATGTGATATGAAGTCTTTGTGACTGACTTTTATACAGAGCATACTGTTTTCAAGGTTTAGGTCACAGCATGAATAGTACTTCAATCCTTTTTATAGATAAAATAATTTTCTGTTGTATGAAGAAGTATCTATTTATAGTCTTTGCACGTACTAAATGATCTGTTCATTTACAGTTGTAAGAGTTCTTTCTATATTCTGGATAATTTGCAGAAATAATATTCTCCCATTCTGTGGATTGCCTTCTTTCTTAATGATGTTTTTTGATGCACAGAAGTTTTGAATTTTGATGATAGCCAATGTATCTAATTTTTCTTTTGTTGCTTGTGCTTTTAGCATTGTGTCTAAGAAGATTTTGTCTCTCCCAAAGCTGCATGGGATTTTTTTCCCCTTGTGTTTCCATTTAAGGATTTTATTGTTTTAGTCTTTACATTTAACTCTTTAATTCATTGAGTTAATTTTTATGTATGTTTTAAGGAAGGGGTTCAATGTCATTCTTTATTATTATATTTTTATTGATGTAACAATGGCTTACAGCACTCTGTATGATTTAGAGGCATCAGATCACAACATTCACTGTATTTTACCACACCACACCCACTACCAAGGTACCCAGAGTCCACCATCATAGTCCATTGGGGATCCCGCCCCAATTTGCTCTCCCCCCCTTTTTTCCCCTTGTGGTAGCCTCAATTCTACAGTCAGATTTCTAGGGCTTATTATTTGTTTGGTTTTAGCTGATCCTTTGCTTTGTTTCTCTGTATTTCACATACAAGCAAAACCATTTGTTATATATTTTTTTCCTTCTAACATATTTTGTTTAGCAAAATTCCACCTATTTTGTCACAAATGACAAGAGGACATCTTTTTTTTTTAAACAGTTGAGTAGTATTCCATTGTGCATATACCAGATCTTTCTAATCTACTCCTCTGTCCTTGGGCACTTAGGTTGTTTCCACAGCTTAGCTATTATAAACAGTGCTGCAATGAACACAGGCATGCTTGTACACCTTTGAATTAGTATTTTGCATTCTTCAGGTAAATATCTAGGAGTGGAACTGCTGGATCATCAGGTAGATCTATTTTTATTTATTTATTTATTTTTCTTTTTTTACATACAAGCTGGGGTACAGGCCAGAGGCGTGGGGCGGCGAGAGGGCTCCCCAGAGACAGAGTGGGGAGCAGAACAGGCAGATCAGAAGTACACTGCTGAGGGGAGCAGCGGGTGAGGCAGGAGAGGTCTGCCCCACCATGTGGGATTCCCCCCGGCCGGGCATCGAACTCGCGTCGCAGCTGCCGACAGCTCCACAGTGCAGCGCTCAACCGCTGCGCCACCGGGGAGGCCCTAGATCTATTTTTAATACCATGAGAAACCTCCGCAGTTTTTATAGAAGCCGGACCAGACCGCGTGCCCACCAACAGTGCATGGGTTCTTTCTCCTCCGCATCCTTGTGAGCTTGCTGTTGCTGCCCTCTTTGATGTGGGCTTCTCACAGGTGTGCGATAGTATCTCACTGTGGTTTTGATTTAAATTTCCATGGTGTAAACAATAAGGAATATTATTTCATGTGCCTGTTAGCCATCTGTAATTCTTCCTTGGAGAAGTGCCTATTTAGCACTTCTGCCCATTTTTTGATGGGGTTATTTGTTTTGTTTTTGTTGAATTGTTTGAGTTTTTTGTAGATCTTGGAACTCAATTCCTTGTCAGATGAATAGTGTGCAAATATTTTCTCCTATTCAGTAGGGTGTCTTTTTGTTTCTGTGATAGTTTCTTTATCTGTGCAGAGAGCTTCATTCTTTTGTATGTGCATACCCAATTGTTCCTGTATTATTTGTTTGTGAATTGATATAATTTACATACTAGAATACCCTTATAGAGTATTCAATTCAGTTTTTAGTATACTCACAAAATTGTACAACTATCATCCCTATTTCATTCGAGAACATTTTCATCACCCCATAAGAAACCCATTACCAGTGACTCCCTGTCCCCTCATCCCATTGCAGCAGCCACGGGTCTACTTTCTTTCTCTTTGGATTTGCCTGTTCTAGACGTTGTATATAACAGAAATCACACAATGCACGGTGTTTACTGTCTGTTTTTATTTCCCACTTAACGTAATGTTTTTAAGTTTCATCCATGTTCTAGGATCCCACCTAGGACACCACGTTTTTTTTTTTTTATTTTTTTAAAGATTTATTTATTTATACATACAAGCTGGGGTACAGGCCAGAGGTGTGGGGTGGCAAGAGGGTTCACCAGAGACAGAGTGGGGAGCAGAACAGGCAGATCAGAAATACACTGCTGAGGGGAGCAGCGGGTGAGGCAGGAGAGGTCTGCCGCACCATGTGGGATTCTCCCCGGCTGGGCGTCGAACTCGCGTCACACGCTGCCGACAGCTCCACAGAGCAGCGCTCAACCACTACGCCACCAGGGAGGCCCGGACACCACGTTTTATTTGTCATGTCTCCTTAGGCTCCTGTTGGCCATGACAATTTCTCACTTTCCTTGGTTTTGATGACCTTGACAGTTTTGAGTACTGATCAGTTACATTGCAGGCTGTCCCTCTATTGGGCTATGGGTTTTAGGAAAACCACAGAGGTCATTTTTGCACATCCGATTAAGAGTATATACTGATTGATGACGGTTGATGTTGATCTTGATCCCCTGACTGAATCAGTGTCTGTCAGGTCTCTCCACTGTAAGTTACTCTTGTTTATGTCCTTTCCATACCCTCGTCTTCGGAAGACAGTAACTATGTGTAGCCCACTCATAAGGAGTGGAGACTTGTGCTCTCCCGTCTTTGGCATATCTACAGAATTTATTTGTAATTTTTGTACTTAGGAGATTTGTGATTTATTAAATTACTCAATAATTTATTTGAATCAGTAGGACTCATGTACACTTATTCTTTCTTCTTCCTCTTTTTCAATGTATGTGTTTAGAGCTAGGGAATTCCCTTTAAGCACTTCTTAGCTACATTCCATAAGTACAAAACTGATTTTTAACCAACTCTTGGGCAAGTAACTGTTTGCTAGTCCTGTCTTGGGACTGAGCCAAAAACCCTGAGTGTCATTTTAACATCCTGGTATGCTTATAACAGGTTCTCTGGCAAACCAACCAAATCTTCTTTTATGAGGTCCACGATAAAGTTGCATTTAGTTCACATATCTGTGACATTCAGCAAAGTTCCAGGGCAAGAAGCATTATTCAGTTGGGGATTGCCGCAGGAAGGTCCATCCCTTCCTAAGGTTCACTGTGGGAACTTGTAGCTTAATTTGGATATGTCCTCGGCCAGTTAACAGCTGCAATGTTAAGTGAAGCAGAGTAAACAGACACATCACTTGTAGACTCTCTGGTTAACTTAGACAAGGGTGTGTGTTTACATGCAGAGAGAAGTGATGGGAAATGGAGAGATGGAGATGGTAAATATTTGTGGTAGTTGAGGTCTGGCTCATAATCTAGAAAGGACAAAACTCTTGGGAAGTCACAGTGACTCCAGGCATATGGCAGCTTGAAAATTCTTATTGGCACAAAACAAACGAAAATGTAATGCATTTGAAACAGATGCATCCTGGCCCACTTCTTTGTTTCTTGGTTCTGAAATAAACTGATGTAGGCCTTTGGCTCTTGGAAGGCAGATACCCAGGCCTGACTCCACAGATGCTGCTATGCCCTACGGGAAGAAAGTGCCTCTGAGGCCTCCTAAGGCATGATACTGTCAGACCAGCCCCGCTGCTCTGTAATGTACCAAGTGTCCGTGGGCAAGCCCCTCATGTCTCTGAGCCTTAGTTTCCTCAAATCCGGGAATTGGGAATGGTCTGATTAAATGATCACTGGGTCCCTTCTGGCTCTAACCTTTTAGGTTAGATTTTTCTGGCTGGTGTCATCCACCTTCTGTTACTAAATGACCCCCAGGAGAAACAAAGAGTTGGTATTTTCCTCCTTTCCTTTTTTTTTTTCCTCCCCTTGCCCATTCTTCCTTGTATTTGTCCAAACACCAAAATCTCCCTTAAACTTTTAACAGGAATGGAATTGAAAAGGACAAACTGCTTCCCACTTGTTTAATAAGGTGGAATGGCTGTTTCGTTAGTGAGGAAAGATTGCAAGATGCAGCGCTCCCCAGGGCATTCCTGATTATGTTTTCATCCAGGGCACTTCCAGTTAACAAAATGTAGTTAACAATAAAATAGAAGCAAAGCCAATCCATTTGTACCCATTTGCATTCACTTCACAGGGTGATGCCTAATTCTGGAAGCAATGGTAAAAATTACAACAAAGCACTCTGTTGTGATTCAGTCTGTAAACAGCACACTCCAGTTCTGTTCAATATGCAAAAGATTGGGGGAGGGGTCAACTGATTAGATTGTAAGAGTCTCCTGGCCAAAGCTCAGTGAATTTTTCATTTGTTTTATACTTGATCTTCTGAAATAGCTTTTCTGCTAAAAACATTTCAGAATTTTCTTTTTTGGAGGCAGTGGTGCATCAAGGAGGAAATAAAAAAAAAAGAGAAATACTATCAGGATAAGGACCCCAGTGTAGTTTGTGCCTGTAGTTAGAGGCCTACAGTTAAAAGTTTCTCCAGGATGACAGCGTAGTGTGATGGAAAGAGCACTGGCCTTGTAGCTAAAGACTGATTTTGCGATTTGACTACTGTTAGGACCTACCTCAATGATACAAAGAATACCTGCCTCACATGTTTGTCGTGAAGGCCAAAAAACAAGATTTGCTTTGAAATAGCAGTATCTCATCTTGGCCAGTGCCATGAAAGGCATGCTCCTTGGAAATAGAAATGTGTTTCAAAGAAGGAGCTGGTGGAATGGGGGAGCAGCTGCATTTGATGGTGAGGCTTTGGGGATATGAGCCTCATCCTTTCCAGAGGTGTCGCTCCCCATAGAGGCGGACACGGAGTCGGGGAGGCGGCGCCCCATGGGAAACTCTTGTGAGGAACCAGCTTTGCGGACTCAGGCTGTGCTGTTATTTGAGGACCTGTGATGTGTAAGGCGGGGATGGGCACATGGCAGTAGCTCGGGAAATGGCCACAGAATGTTTACGTAACAGAAGTATTTTACATTTACACATGCACACCCCACTGCCATCCCCCAATCTGGTAGTTTTCCAATCTTCCCAGAGAGTTTTATTCTTCCCTTACAAAGTCAAGCACTCCTGATTCCTTATTTATGTGTGTTGCAAACTTTGGCTGCTTAGGTTTGAATAGGATGTTAGTGAAGGTTTTCCTTTGCTGACTCTAGATGTGTGGAAGGTGGGAGCAGCAGAAGGTAAACTGATCAAGGGAGGAAACGTAGTTGTGGAATATGATGCACTTGTCTAATTCAGATCAGGTTATGTGCACCAACAGCCAAAGAGCCAAAGTGGAGTTGAGTTTCCTCCTAAATTAACCTATAAGTAAACATACAAGTTGCGACAAAAGTATAGGAAAATTCTGTGTGTGTGTGTGTGTGTGTGTGTGTGTGTGTGTGAGAGAGAGAGAGAGAGAGAGAGAGAGAGAGAGAGAGAGAGAGAGAGAGAGAGAGAGAGAGAGGCTGGAGGAAGGAGGGAGAGGGAGAGCGATATCTTATTGTTATTCTATGTTTAAATGGGATGGTTTTAAAAATTAAATGTTTACATTTTCAATTGGGAGCACGGATGGATGGTTTAAAAGTGTAAGCATTATGGGCCTCTCTGGTATTACAAGAGATTAAATCTCAACCTATGAAGCTATCAGCAGCCACTGCAGCATGAGTTCGATCCCCGGCCAGGGAGAATCCCACATGGCACAGTAGACCTCTCCTGCCTCGCCCGCTGCTCCCCTCAGCAGTGTACTTCAATAGAGCCACCTGTTCTGCTCCCTGCACTGTCTCTGTGAATCCTCTCAGCCCCCCCCACCTCTGGCCTGCACCCCAGCGCTTACATGCATAAATAAATAAATCTTTAAAAAAAGTGTAAGCATTAATGTCTGCATGACAATGAGGAACATTCAGAACTGAAGTAAATGATAATCATAGCAGTCTTGGTATGGTCTTGAGGCTCCATCATGAATTTCCACAATAAATAGCAAAGATAGCATTACCAAATCTATAACATAATCACACATCTCATTGAAAATATCTTTAACTTGAAGAGTTTGCAAATTAGCACATTTCTACCCACATATCATTTAAAATGGAGTGAGTCAAACATAATAAATGTCAAATTAATTAATGGCTTTAGTCCAATCAGGAGTAAAATGGAGTTGACTTTGGTCTCTTTCTGAGAGTTCAGGTACATCTATTTAACATGTCAAGATGCATCATTTCAGCTTGGCTGTCTCTTTTTGAGCCTAAGCACATCCAGACAGATCCACTACATAGGCCTCTACCAAGCTTTCTCCAACGAAGTGATTTTGAAAGTTTCAAAGAAGCCTCAAGCAGTTTTTATTTGCTTTCCATTATATCATTTCTAGACCAGACATCTTTATTACCAGCCACAAGAATTTATGAAACTCATTCAAAATTGCAGAGTTAAAATTTAAATGTCACTGCAATGTAGTTCTGATCCATTTTAACACACAAGAGTTTTATTGTATAAAAGTTTGTGCTCATTTGCATCTCCAGAATGATAAAGCACATATTTAAAATAAGCATCTAAGGAGGGAAAACAGTGTGCTATGTACCTCTTAGGGATAATTTCACATCCGTCTCTCCTCAGTAGTTACTCTGATGTTTGAGCTGTAAAAAAAAGTTGTAGCCATTATATTTATGCAATATATACATGTATTTATTAATGATGTCATAAAAATAGAGAACAAATATTGCTTGGATGGCAAAGGTGTGATGTGTCCCTTCCTGTGCTGCCGCTGGCTTCTAGAGCCTGGAGTCCAGGCCCCTAACCTGCACGTGTGCCCACGGGTTTCACTCCTCAGCCCCGTTTCCTGGACCTCTTCCTCTCTGTTTCAAACTTGGGTTAGCAGGTCATGATCACTTCTTCCTTGCGAGGGATCTAAAGGAGTGCTTCTCGACCCAGGAGTTAAATGCAAAAGTCTTTGTGGTTCAATTCTCAGTTGATATGATAGGTACTTAACACTGTTGTGCTGCTCAGCTATGCCTTGTGGGTTTCCCCATTTGGGGTACTTGTGCTCTCATTTGGGGCACCTGAGAAGTATTTTCTTCATTGTGGTACTCATTTTGATTTTGCTGGTTTTGACTGCCAAGTATTTTTGGTCTTTGTCACACATCCTGCCCCCCCACCCTCTCCTTCGCTGCTCCGGGTTTCTAGTAAGTGACCTTTTAAAGTGTCGAGGCTTTCTGTGGATTTGTTTTCTTGTTTTTTTTTTTTTTTAATCTGGTCTTGTAACTCTTCTTCTGTGGTTATTTTTTTCTCCCTACACCCCCCCTCTTCTAACATTGACTATGAATGCAATGGGTATCCTTAGGGTTTCTCTCTGCCTATGGCTAGTGAGGCAGGGGTAGGGATGGAGCTGAATGAGAGAACTGACATTTATTATATTCACATATAGATTTTACATGTGATTTTATTTAATCTTCACAAATGCTTATATATAACATTATTTATAATAATGGCCAGGATTTATTGAGTATTTACCACCTTACCAAGACCAGGTTTTTGCTATGTGATTTGTGTGGACTATCTCATTTGATTCTTGTGAAAACTTTAGGGGATAGATTGTATTATTTCTCTATTTTGAAAGTACAGAAGCTGAGGTTCAGAGATGCCAATGATTTGCCCAAGGTCACAAGCTTGTAAATGGTAGAAGTGTGCTTCACACGCAGGCCAACTCTTATGCAGTTGTACACTTGAGCATCCTGTTAACAGGTGCTGTAGCTGGGTCACAACCAGATCAGACAGCTGCAGTGCCCATTCTCCCTCTGCTACAGCATCCCTGTCTCCCACATTGAGTGCAGTGAACACAGCCCCAGTGTGTATAACAGTCTCGTGATGGCTGGTCCATGGTAAAAAGCTAATATCCCTACATTGCCTCTGAAGAGGTTTAAAGTCACAATGTGCCGAACAACTGCAAGAATAGATCGGTATTAAAAGGTAAAAATGAACTGGTTTATATTGTATTTTGAATAATTTGCAACAGGTTAGGTGATATTGAGAGGCTACTTTCTGTACAGGATGCACAAGTTTCATTAGCCCTGTTTTAGCCTCACCATATTCCTATTGGGCCTTATCAGTCACATTTGTGAAATAGAGAAACTGAGCTTGTGAAGGACTCTAATCCATTTGTTCAGGTGTTCATTCCCTCTCTCAGTCATTCATCCATCATTCAACAAATATTTATTAAGCTTCGACAATGTGTTAGAGACTGCTGTAGGTCATGTAGTTATAAAGAAAGTAAGACAGACGAAGGTCCTGCTCTCTTTGATAATATTCTAAGGGTGATGAGAACCACTGAGATGTTTGAGTGGGGCTCATGGACTGTTTTAATAGGGTTTTTTTTTAAAGATTTATTTATTTATGCATACAAGCTGGAGTGCAGTGTGCAGGGTGCAGGCTAGAGGTGTGGAGTGGTGAGATGATTCACCAGAGACAGAGTGGGGAGCAGAACAGGCAGATCGACTGAAGTACATTGCTGAGGGGAGCAGCAGGTGAGGCAGGAGAGGTCTGTTGTGCCATGTGGGAATCTCCCTGGCTGAGGATTGACTTTGTGGTACAGTGGCTCTGGATAGCTTCCTAGTGCTGTGCTTACCCTGTTGCGCCACCAGGGAGGCCCTCTAATAAAGGAGGTAGACTAGTTGAACAGATTTTGTAGACTCTAAGCAAGTTGTCATGGGATTTGGATGATCAAGAGAGACAGAGGTGGAAGGACTGAGAGGAGGCTGAATTTAGGGAGGCATAATCAATGAGATTTTATTGACAGATGAGTTTTGGGGAGTGAAAGAGAAAGACAAACACCAACAAATATCCCAAGGCTCCAAGGTTAAGAAGGAGGTGGAAAGGAAAGGGACAGGAAACCCAAGGAATGGTGGTGGGAAAAAAAGAAATAAAATAAATTTAAAGATGGAAAGATTAAAAAAAAAATACAGTGAAGAGAATTCACTTGAAGTAACAGGAAGGTATCTTCAGGAAGAAAGTGCCAGTAAGTACTGATTAAAGAAAAAAAATAAGCAAGCATTAATCTAATCAAGGGTGATGCGTTTCTCCCAGGGATAAAATGTGTTTGCAACCTGACTCACAGGCTGGCTGGCTGCGGGAGGATACACTTTCTGCAGAGGAGCCCTGAGGGAGCCGCAGGTTTGGGAAAAGCTACTCTGACGACTGTGTCTGACATGTCCATGGGGGGCATTTCCACTGGCCTCGTCAGGAGACGCAGGATATGTGGGTCTAGGGCTCCAGGGAAAAGTCAGGCACTCTGCTGGCTTGTCCACCTGCCCGGCTCACGCTGGGGCCAGAGCTACGGCTTTCTGCTGCTTCACCCGGAGGTGAATGAAGGTCATGTGCCCCAGGCCTTGGAATACATTTCCTTGTTCATCCTGACAATATGCCCCAGTGGGAGGCACTCTTTTTTTCTTTATGTCTATATAGGTGCATGTATACTCACACACGTATATATATACATATATGTTATAGATACCACATGTATTTATATATGTAACCTCAATAAAATTTTGTGAAGTAACACCATCGTATAGGGTTCAGGTGTGCAGATTCTCACTCAGCAACTGTATGCCACACCACGTCCCCCCGAAAGGTCTACAATCATCCGTCAACCAACAGACCTCTCTTGTGTTCCACTCACCCCCTACCCCGAGCTCCCTTTCTGTCTGGTAACCACCATTTTCAGAGTCTAAGGGTTTGTTTCCGTTTTTTGTGTTTGTTTACTTTATTTCTTTCGATTCCACAAATGGGTGCAAGCATAAGGTATTTGCCTTTCTCCGGAAGCACTCTTATCATCCCCATTTACAGGCAGCACACTGAGGCACGGAGAAGATGTGGGCCGTGTGGGGACCAGGCTGGCTTGTCCTGTGCTCCACCTGGCTGGTACTGATGAGGTCCCCCTTCCTCGCCTGCTGCTCACCCTGACCCCTGTCCTCTTCCTGTTGAAGGCTGGCAGGGAGATGGCTTTCAACCTAGTGCTCGGGGCCTGGTATTTTCCTTTGACCCCTGTGAGCTGACAGAGCACCAAGCCGGCCCCCTGCTGCAGGGTCCTCAGTCACATCCTGGTCTAGATGAGGGGAGACCTACTTCTCTGCTGGACCCCTGAAGCACCCTGATCAATCCCCAGAGAGTTTACTACCCAAGGAGTGACTGAGGAAGATCCACATCACAGGGTGGACCAGCGCTGAAGTTGCCAGCCCACCCAGCCATTATATGCAGCACTCACTGCTCACTCACAAACACAGGTGACTGGATTTGTTTATTTATTTTGTGTCACCACTAGAGCAATGAACTCATCGTGGACAGTGACTTATCAGTTGATTTTCTTGTTTTACAGATATAGAGTGATAGCTTCAAATAATGATCATTTTAACCTCTCCTTTTTTGTTTTTATACTTTTAATTTCTTACTCTCTTCTGGCTATGTTGGCTAGTATCTCCAGGATAATATGAAATAATGCTGGGGATGGTCAGCACACCTGCTTCTTCTTGCCTTGATTGGGGCCACATTTTGTAATTATTTGTCACTTTCCCTTCTGTTTCTTCTTTCACCTTCATTTCTTCCTTCTTTCTTTTCCTTCTTTCTCCCTCATTTCCTTCTTATCTCTCTCTTTTCTTCTTTCCATATAAATCTTAGAAAACAGTGAAGGAATTGTGATTATCGGGTTTTTATCCTCAACAACTGTGCCTGTCAATATGTCTCAATAGGCATTTGTTAAGAGAATGAATACATCAATAAGTGAAGATCATCTTTACACATGGCTGTCACATTTCAGTAGGGAAAATGGGAAGGCCTGTTGTCTGCATTGGGCAGTAAACAGGGTGAAAAGAGATCTAGAGACTGTTTCTTGGAGGGATTGATTAGAGGAATAAGGAATATTTCATTTTGGAAAAAAAAGTATTGGAGATAGATATTAATAACCTTCAAATATAGGATGCTCAATCTCACAGAAGCATATTTATGTCATAAGAATCACGTGAGGCCCAATCTGAAGAAGAAATTAAGAAATCCATCCCCTTCAAAATCGAAACCAAAAAAATCAAATGTCTGGGAATAAATCTAACAAAAGACATAAAGGATTTATACAAAGAAAACTATGCACCCGTATGTTCATTGCGGCACTATTCACAATAGCAAAGGTATGGAAGCAACCCAGATGTCCAAAAATAGATGATTGGATCCAGAAGATGTGGTACATATATACAATGGAATACTATTCAGCATGGAAAGAAGATAAACACATGCAATTTGCAGCGACATGGATGGAATTAGAGGGGATCATACTCAGTGAAATAAGCCAGAAAGAAAAAGAAAAATATCGAATGGTTTCACTTATAACAGGACTATAGGGAGGCCGGGTGGGAGAGAGACACTCAGCGGTGGGGTGGGGGAGGGGAGGATAAGGGCACAAAATGGAAGAGAGGAGAATACAGGGGACCATGGAGATGGATCACGGGTGAATTGGTGGTGGGCTGCCCAAGTGGAATACAAAATGTAAAAGACATAAATACATAAATAACAATAAAAAGAATCACGTGAGGAGTTTATTGAAAACACAGAATCTTGGCTTCGTCCCTGGGCTTTGGTGCACTGGGTGTGGAGCAGGACAGGGGATTCTGGTTTTTTGGTCGATTGTTTTACTTAGTTTTTAAACAAATGCCAAGCACTTCTTTATATCAGAAAATGCTAGGAAATGTCATATTATTAGAGGTAGTGCTGGTACTGGGAGAAAAACTAGGACTTGGGGACTGAAATTAGAGAAAGACAGACTTTGATTCAGCACAAGGAAATTGTTTTAAATTTGAAAGGCACCGAAGCAGATGAGGCTGCTTCCTGGATAGACTCAGCAGAGCCCACCAACCTTCCTGGGGGTAATCTCGCAGTGGACTTTGCGGGAAGTGACTGAGATCCCCACTAAAGCGGCTAATGTCTTGGGTTCAAGAAAATGTAAAGTCTTTTAAATGCTTGGGGCTAGCAGTTATTGTGAGAGTGGGGAAAGGCAGGAAACAACAATAATAAAAACAACCAAACAATAAAACCACATGCACGTGCAGGCGCACACACGTCAAGGAAGCTTGGAGTGGTGGGGGGAAGGAAGCAAAACAGTAGCTATAATTAAGTTCTCAAAAGTATTCAGACAAGAGGAAACCTGACATTTAAGAAATGTCATTGACGTACAGCCTTATATTAGTTTCGGATGCACAACATAGTGAGTCAATATCTATGTATTTTGTGAAATGCTCACAACAATCTAGCATTTTTAATACACACGAAATCACAGGACAAATGACAAGATTGTTGAGGTGAGCTGCAGTCTCAATTCTTAACTGATTGTCCTGAAGTACCAGGGCCTCAGCAATCTGCATGCAGATCATTTTGCATTTGCAAATGAAAAATTACAAGGAAATGGGCCATGAAGCAGTAGTTTCATGGCTGCAGGAATATGAGCTGGCCAGGAACTGTTCATCTATGGTCAGTAATACCCCAGGCGGGTTAGAGCAGAGGAAGGAACAAAACTGCTCTTTCAGGCGGTGCTAAGTCAGAAGCAAAAGGTCTAGCTTGTTTCTGGATTGTGGTGGAGGCTGCTGTAGAGACAGAGTCTGGTTCTAGAAACTTACTCTAGACTGGCCTGCGAGAGTCTCAGAAAGCAAGGGTGATCATTATCACTATTTTTTTCTTTTTTTTTAATATATATTTTTATTGTTATTTATGTCTTTTACATTTTGTATTCCCCTTGGGTAGCCCACCACCAATTCACCCGTGATCCATCTCCATGGTCCCTTGTGTTCTTTTCTATTCCATTTTGTGCCCTTTTCCTTCCCACCCCCCGCCCCCCGCTGATTGTCTCTCTCCTACTCTCCTATTTGGTTTCCTTATAGTCCTGTTATAAGTGAAACCATTCGATATTTTTCTTTCTGGCTTATTTCACTGAGTATGATCCCCTCTAATTCCATCCATGTCGCTGCAAATTGCATGTGTTTATCTTCTTTGAATGCTGAATAGTATTCCATTGTGTATATGTACCACATCTTCTTGATCCAATCATCTATTTTTGGACATCTGGGTTGCTTCCATACCTTTGCTATTGTGAACAGTGCTGCAATGAA